>RJWJ010010983.1:0-45567 GCA_004363605.1 Indri indri | reverse complement strand
ATTAGTGCAACCTCTGTGGAAAAGAATCTGGAGATACCTCAGAGGGCTATAAATAGAAATACCATTTGATCCAGCAATAGCACTATTAGGCATCTACCCAAAAGAGCACACAACATTCTATGATAAAGACATCTGCACCCGAATGTTTATGGCAGCACAATTCACAATCACAAGGATGTGGAAACAACCCAAGTGCCCGCCGATCCATGAGTGGATTAATAAAATTTGGTATATATTTACAATGGAATATTACTCAATCATAAGAAACGACAGTGATCTAGCACCTCTTACACTTTCCTGGATTAAAAGTAAGCCCATTATCCAAAGTGAAACACGAAAAGAGCAGAAGAACGGGCTCTGCTTGTACTCACCATCAAACTGGTTCTAACTGATCAACACTAGGTTGATCACATGGCAGAAATACTCTCTAGGGATTAGGGGGATGGGGGGGCAAATCTACAACTAAAGGACACGGGGAGCACTAAGGGGGGGGTGGGAAGGGCATGCCTTAAACCCGCACTTGGGTGAGGCAAAGGCATAAAGTGTAACTGTAGTGTTTGTACCCTCATAATACCCTGGAATAAAAAAAAAAAAAAAAGAAGACATATAGTATACAAATAATAGTCTACATTTTAAAGTAATTGAAGTTGAAGCTAAAATTCTTCCCCAAAGAATATTCCAGAACATAGGAATTTCACACCAGACAAGTGAATTCTTATGTCTACCAAAAGTCGTGTACAAGAAGGTTCAAACATTTTTATTGATAGCAGCCAAACTCTAAAAAAAAGGTGTCTATAAATATTAAAATGGGTAAATAAGTCAAAAAGAGGTTAAGTTTCTAGGCAGAGAAAATATAATAAATAAGAGAGAATATGATTCCTTTGAGCAACTAGCTTGTGTTGAGGAAAACACAAATAGAGGAGAGTCATTTTAAAGAAATATTAAGAAATTTAGACTTTTAACCAAGAAAGCCATTTACAAATTTTAAGCAAGGAAGTACTATGATCAGAAGGGTTTCTAGTTAAGAAGAAAGTTGTGGCTACAGAAAGTAAAATGGATAGTGCAGAGGGAGCTTTTGCAGATACCAGGGTGTCTGCATGATTGACTCCCTGATAGCATTCAGGAATCTACTTAAATTTAACTTCTTAAAGAGGCTTTCCTTAATTTCTCTTTCTAAAATATGTACCACTCTTATACCCAATTTGGCTGTATATCTTTCTTATACTCCTGACTTTTTAAACAAATATTATATTTTGAAAGTTAATTATTTGTCGTCTTTTGCTTTCTTTCCAAAGATGTAACATCCATGAGAGCTGAACATTTCTTTATCTGTGTTTTCACTGTGGAATCACCAACACCAAGAACGGTGTTAGTGCACAGTAGGTACTCAACAAATATGTTTCATGAGTTAATAAATGAATCTCAAAAGTACTATGTTATATTTTAGATATAGTTGAGCTTTCATAGATGAGATTTTTGTGCTACAACTCACCTACTGCTTACACAGTTAATTCATGCTGGCTCTTAATATATAACATCAAAAGTTATATATACAGAATATGCAGGGGGGCAAGCAACTGGCAAGGGTGAAAAGGGATCTCGACTATCTAAAATCAAGCTGGGTCACTCGTTCATACAATAAGCCCTGCCATTTCTTTACTGACAATATCATTTCCAGGAAGTAGCAAAAATTATCAGGGATCTTCAGTGCTAGTCTGATCCTCATTTTTACCATCAAGGAAAAACTGTCAAAGTTGAAACTGACAAGAATATTGAATAAAAAATGACCATTTCATTTTAGAAATAATGATAGGGAGAAAAAGGAATAAATGCATACATGCCCCCCAGTATTTTGAATAGCAGAGTCTTATAAATTCATACAAGAGAGTGATGATTTTTTTTATTATGAGTTTCTGAAGAGAAGAGAAGATAAACTGCATTAGAAAGCTTTCATAATAGCAGCCCTGACTATGATTAACAATATACTGCAAATTGTATCAAAGAGGAGTTGGGGCATATGAATAAAGAATCATGTTTTCTTCATTTATTCAATGAAAATGTAAGTGATTGCTATATGAGAGACACTATGTCTGGTTCTCATCTTGTAGAGCTTATGATCTATCTAATGGGGAATATATGGAAGAACAGAGATGATAGAAAACAGTGTCACAAGTGCCATTTGGAGAAAGTTGATGAAAACATGGTGCATGTATATAGACCACTTAACCTGAACTTGAAGGGAAGATGTCCTTAGGAAGTAAAGTACATATGTGGGCTTGAAAAATGAGTAAGTGTTAGTTAGACAAAGTCTGGGAAAACAGAGTTCTAAGAAGAAGAAACATTATAAGTTCATAATGAGAGACCAGGTGATCTTTCGAAAGATTTCATATTTTTTTCCTAAGAAACATGTGTAAGTAATGGAATAAAGGACATAGAAAGGTGTGGTGTAAATGCAAATTTTATAGTAGAATAAAAAATAAAATGAATTGATTGATTAAGAAAATTCTAAGAATGGCCAAAAGAGATTTTTTTTTGTTTACTGATGTACTAAGAAGCAGAGAAAGATCAAAGAATAGAGAAGCCTATTAATGAGGGCAGAGCTTTGAATATTGAGAAGCAGCACAGAAAAAAACTAAACTTTTGTTTCTTTCCCAAAGGAAAAAAAAATCTTCAGAGTGGAAAGGGTAGAATAATCTGCCTCTGGTCAGGGAAAATGAAACACAGATGGGTGGAAAAACTTTAGGGAGCCTTCTAGATTGAATAAATATACTCGAATCTCCCAGCACATTCTATATTCTGTCAGTGCCACTAAGATTCAACAGAGCAAGAGTTACAGCATGTGTGACTCCTCATTAAAAAATAACCTTTGGCTAGAGAAAGACACCCCACTTAGTAAAATTAGTCAGATTGCCCTTGAGAATGATCACATATTTCTGTCTTTTGGTACATTAACTAGGATTCCTGACAGGGATGTAGGGGTCAGGGAGAACTTTGCAGGCAGGGAGAAGGAATTTAAGTAACTTGTACATGGTTTTGGCAGACTTTTCTTTGAGAAGATATAGGTATTGTTTATTTTATTTTGGTTTTGAGTAAAAGTTGGCAATTTTACAGTTTAGCAGAAGAAATAAAACTGTGACATTATTTCTAATTCGGTAGTCAATTTCATGTACTATTGAGACTTACCAGGTAGAAGTACAGTGTGAGTGTAGTGTGCAATCTCTGGAATCAGACTGCTTGAATTCAAAATCTAGCACCTCTACTTTCTGTGTAAACTTGGAAAGTCACTTAACATTCAGCGAACCGTTTTTTCAAGTGGAAAAATGTATTTGGTGATAATCGTTGTCAAGATTTATGAAGGGTCTGAGATTTTTACCCTGTTTTCAAGATAACTCATTAAAGTGTCACATTTTCTGAGGTTCTGCAGAACACATGAGACTCCCGAGTCATAAACAAAGGACTCTGTTACTCACAGCATAGCAGGCGGTATGAATTTTACATTCTCATAAGTTTTCCTTGGTCTCCAAGTACCTTAGGGATGATGTAGCACTGGGTCCAGGTAAATGCTGTGTACACAGAAACATGTGTCATAGCTAAATAAATCTAAACTTAGGAAACTCCCCAATAGTATACAGGGGTGGCTAGCAAACCTGATCAACCTTAGCCCACATAGAGAAATTGCCTTCATTATCATGGACAACAAACCTACCCTCTGACTGTGAGGGAGATATTACCTCTATCTCTCAAGGCTGTTTTCTATACCAACATTCATGAAAAGATAATCTGGAACAAAAACTGTCAAAAGGCATGGAGAAATATAAGAGAACCACAGAGAACTGTCTCCCAACAATAATAACAGTATATATCCCCATAGGCTTATTTTAAAAAGATTAAATGAATTAATGGTTGTAAAGCATCTAGAACAGTGCCTGACATAGACAAACACACATAATTAACATTACTATTGCAATCCCAAACATTTGACTGGATATTACTTTGAGACACTTAGAAAGACAGAATACTACTAAAACATTCCCAAAACTGCATATGTGATGGGATTTCTGATACACAGTATTATCACTAGAGTATGACTTCTTGTATTTATTCTGCTCAGATCTTAGCTTCCTTAAGGAAAACTTCTCTTAAGAGAAACTTTGAAATTGGCCTTAAATATAAAACTATGACCTTAATAACACTAATAATGGAAAGATATATGCTGTTTTAGGTTATACTTTATTTGAAGAATTTTACATACATTAACCCATTTCATTCTCATAACAATCTTTCAGATAAATAATGTCATTTTTCCCACTTTCCAGATGATGAAACTGAATCACAGAGAAGATAAATTGCTTCTATTTGATCACACCATTGTTGGTGTTAATTTTGGTGTTTGTTAGCTTTATTCATTACAAAGTTGTTATTTTTTTTCTCCATTTCCATACTATATTCTTGGGAAGGAAGACAAATACACAGCCCATACTTAACAAGGCTATCTAACCTTATGGTAAAGTGACCTATATAAATCATATGGAATTCTTTGTAGGAAAGACTTGTCTGTTCTCCCCATTTTTTTATTTATTCAAAAATTTATGTCAGTATGGTCTCATAGATGTATATTTTATACTTTGGTTTGTAATTAAATACTACTTTATTTTTTGCATTGCTCAAATTGTCCAGATTTGGTCATTGTGAACTCTTTTAGTTGGCTCCTATATCACTTTGACATGCCATCATCATTGTGAGGGTTTATAAAAGCAGTTTCCTACTTTATAGAAATATAAGATGTTCCATGCTCATCTTGTAGTAGTTTGGTGCAAAAGTAATTGTGGTTTTAGCATTGTTGAAATTTGTCATTTGATATTAGAACACATTCTTAAATAAATGTGGTTATGTTATACATCATTTTACTGTGCATTTCTCATTTTATGGTTTTGGCTAATGACTTATTACTTGCTGTTTATTTTGTATTTATTTTAGACTGTGAAAATGATGTTAGGCAAAAAGCAAATTCCAGCGATTTTCTTATTTGAGTTCAAAATGGGTTGTAAAGCAATGGTGACTCACAACATCAACAACGCATTTGGCCCAGGAATTGCTAACGAACATACAGTGCAGTGCTGGTTCAAGAAGTTTTGCAAAGGAGATGAGAGCCTTGAAGATGAGTAGCACAGTGGCTGGCCATGGGAAGTTGACAATGACCAGTTGAGAGTGATCATGCAAGCTGATCCTCTTACAAGTACATGAGAAATTGCCAAAGAACTCAACGTCAACCATTCTATGGTCATTGGGCATTTGAAGCAAATTGGAAAAGTGAAAAAGCTTGGTAAGTGGTTGCCTCATGAGCTAATCAAAAACTAAAAAAGAAAAAAAAAAACATGGTTTTGAATGTTGTCTTCTCTTACTGTACGCAGCAACAACGAACCATTTCTGCATTAGACTGTGACATGTGATGAAAAGTAGATTTTATACTACAACCGGCGATGACCAGCTCAGTGATTGGAAAGAGAAGCAGCTCCAAAGCATTTCTCAAAGCCAAATTTGCACCCAAAAAAGGTCATGGTAACTGTTTGGTGGTCCGCTGCCAGTCTGATCTACTACAGCCTTCTGAATCCTGGCAAAACCATTACATCTGAGAAGTATGCTCAGCAAATCGATGAGATGCAGTAAAACTACAATGCCTGCAGCTGGCATCGGTAAACAGAAAGGGCCCAAATTCTTCTCCAAGACAATGCCCGACCACATGTCGCACAACCAATGCTTCAAAAATTGAACAAATTGGGCTACGGAAGTATTGCCTCATCCACCACATTCACCTGATCTCTCACCAACCGACTACCACTTCTTCAAGCATCTCGACAACTTTTTGCAGGGAAAATGCTTCCATAATTAGCAGGATGCAGAAAATGTTTTCCAAGAGTTGGTCAAATCCCAAAGCACAGATTTCTGCACTACAGAAATAAACAAACTTATTTCCAGTTGGCAAAAATGTGTTGATTGTAATGGTTCCTATTTTGATTAATAAAGCTGTGGTTGAGCCTAGTTACAATGATTTAAAATTCACGGGCCAAAACCGTAATTGCTTTTGCACCAATCTTAAGAATTACCATTTCCAGGGTTCTTCATTCCCTTGTATTTATCCAGATTTCCATCTGGTATCAATTTCTTCTGCTTGGAGGGTGTTTGTTAATGTCTTGTAGTGAAGGTCTGCAGTTAATTATCTCAGCTTTTACAGCTCTGAAAAAGTCCTTATTTCTACTTTATTCTGGAAAGATTTTTTTTCAAGGTTTAGAATTATAGGTTGACTTTTTTACCCTTCCAATACTCTCAAGATGTCCCATTGCTGCCTTGTGGTTTTTATTGTTTCAAACAAGAAGTATGCTATCATTATTGTTTGTACCAAAGTTTGTAATGTGTCTTTTATATCTATCTGCTTTACATATTTTCTCTGTATGCAGACTTCAGGCAATTATTTTTAATGTGTGTTATTTTCATGTATGTATATGTTTGTGTTTGAAGTTTATTTAATTTTTTGTATCTGTAGGTTTATAATTTTTATCAATTTTGGAAATTATTGGGCCAGTTCTTAAATGATTTTTCTGAAGCCTGGTCTGACTACTTGTCTTAGGTCTCCAGTTATACATATATTAGGCCAAAATTTGACTGATGCTCATTCATTTTTCTAGTCTTCTTTTTATCTTTCTGCTTCATTTTAGTTTCTTTCAACTTCTATGCCTTCAAGTTTACTAATTATGTCCTTGGTAGTGTGTAATCTTCTGTTAATTCCATCTAGCATAATTTGTCCCTCAAACATTGTAGTTTTCATCTTTAAGAGTTTAATATGGGTCTTTTTATATATTATTTATATCTCTAGCTAATATGTTCACTCTTTACTTTGGCTTAATGAATATATGGAGTAGAGTTATAATAACTGTTCTTGGTCAAAAGACCTGAATAGATATTTCTCAAAAGAATACATAGAAATGGCCAACAGGTATATGAAAAATTGCTCAACATCACTAATCAAAGAAATGAAAATCAAAACTACAATGAGATATCATCTCACTGCAGTTGAAATGTCTTTTACCACAAAGACAAAAATTAATAGATACTAGTGAGGATGCAGAGAAAGGGGAATTCTCATACACTGTTGGTGAGAATATGAATTAGTGCAGTCACTGTGGAAAACACTTTGGAGGTTCCTCAAAAACCTGCAAAGACAACTGCCATATGATCCAACAATCCTACTGCTGGGCACACACCCAAAACAAGAAAAATGAGTACGTGTAAGAGACATTTGTACCCCCATATTTATTGCAGCACTGTTCACAATAGCCAAGACATGGAATCAACCTAAGTGTTCCTAATGAATGGATGGACAAAGAAAATATGGCACATATATATAATGGAACATTATTCAGCCACAAAAAGAAGGAAATCCTGTAATTTGCATCAACATAGATGGAACCGGAAGAAGTTATGTTAAGTGAAATAAGCTAGGCATAGAAAGACAAATACTACATGTTCTCACTCAAATGTAAGAGCTAAAAAAGTGGATCTCATAAAAGTAAAGAGTTGATTGGTGGTTACCAGAGACTGGAAGGGTAGAGGGAAAGGGAGGCAAAGAAAGGTTGGTTAATGGATGCAAAAATACAGGTAAATAGAAGGAATAAGGTCTAGAGCTCGATAACATAGCAGTAGTTAGCAATAATTTATTGTATAGTTCAAAATAGCTAGAAGAAAGGAAATGTTCTCAACATAAAGAAAAGATAAATGTTTGAGATGATGGATATTCCCATTACCCTGATTTGATCATTACACATTGTATACATGTATCGAAATGTTACATTACTATAAAAACATGCACAACTATTGTCTATCAATAATTAATAAACACATACATACATGAAATAACTATTGTAATTTCCTTATCTACTAATTCCATCACCTACATTATTACTTGGTCAATTGCAATTGATTATTAATAACTTTTCCCTCATAATAGGTTTTTTCTTCTTCTTTGCGTGCTTAGTAATTTTTTTATTGAACGTGAGATTTTGTCAATTTTACTTGTTAAGTGTTGGATAATTCTGTAATTACTCCAATATTCTTGAGCTTTATTCTACAACATAGTTAAGTTTGAGTTTTTCAGGTCTTGCTTTTAATCTCTGTTAGTTGAGACTAAAGCAGTGTTTAGTCTAGGGCTATTATATACTACTACTGAGGCAAAACTTCTCTGAAATACTCTGCCTGAGTTCCTCTAAATTATGTGGTTTTTCACTGTAGCTGGTAGAAACAGAACTGTTCCTAGCCCAGCTTTAAATGATTTCTTCACATGCATGTGTTGATGAGTTCTCAATTTAAAACATTTCGATTACCTTCTGCAGATCTCTGGAACTCTGTCCCTTTGCAGCTTTCTCCACTTTGGTGCTCTGCTTTGAGATCTCCAACCACTTTGACTTTCCTGGTTTCTTAGCTCCATCTCATCAACTGAAGGAAACCATTAGACTCTGCCTGCGTTTCCCCTCCTGGTGCCATGACCTGGAAACTCACTCTCCAGGTAGTAAGCTTGATAATTCAAAAGTCTTACTCACCGGTTTCTCATCTCTTAGGGACTAGTGCCCTGATTGACTGAGGGCTAATACCTTTACATTTCTTATTTTATGTACTTTATTTGGATTTTTAATTGTTTTCAGTGGGAAAGTATCTCTGTACCTTACTACTCCATCTTGGATGGAAGTACAAGTAGTAAGTGTAATTTTTTTTTTCATATTGCATAATGAAATGATTCATCACTTAGATATCTACATAACTCTTCAAACCAATGTTTTCTTAATGACAAAAGCATGATTTTAAAAAATCATCATAGATGAAATATCCATTTAAATTTCAAAATAGACCAATTGATTTTTAGGTAACAGCATGAAATATGAATTGAAGTGGTTTCAGATTCTACAAAGAAAAATATTTAAAATTATCTGAAAAGAATATTACAATGCTCTTCTCTTTTCCGGCTACATACACTTGTGAGGCCAGTTTTTTCTTTTGTTTGTGTGTTTGGTTTTGTTTGCTATACTTCAATTAAAACCCTGTATAGCAATAAATTAAAGAAGTAAATAACAGTAATCTACCTATGTTTTATTGAACAAGATATTTAGTCAGCCAAAGTACAAAATAATGTCACTGTTCTTGTTACTTTTTGTTTGTTTGTTTGTTTGTTTGTTTGGTTTGGAAAATAGAGTTATTTTTTCCTAAAAAAAAAAAAAATGCCATTTAGTTTAACATGTAAGAAAATTAGTGTTGTTTTAAATAAATTAATAAATATGAGTTTTAAGATTTCTCAGTTTCAGTCTTTTAATGTTGTGAATACCAACAGATAAAATTTACATAAACAAAAGCCCTTTGAAGTTTTCAATAGTTTTTACAAGTGTAAAGGGTCCTGAGATATTGAAATTTGAGAATCAATAAATTAGAAAAACGAGAGCCTTTTATGGCTCCCTTCCCCTGAGGCTGTTAAAAGAAAAGCAGGCAGCTTATGTTTTGTTGATCTATTTCCTCATAAGAACCTGTCAAGCAAAATATCTTGTGTATGCATTACACCGGGGTGGGAAATTCCTACATTTAATTACCTATGAGACTACATACCTAGGAAAGACAAAATGTAGTAATCCACATAAAAATAGGTTTAGCCAAGGTACATTATCTGTTGCCTTTTTTTTATGATATATTAAGAGTCAGAACGTAATTACTACCTGAACTATGATTATAGCAATATCACTTTATGTTCCAGTTTTCTAAGAACGAGAAAAAAATAACAATATTCAGAAGATGAAAAATCCCTAAAATATATGCAGACTTACTTCTACTTTAGTTTTCTTTCTTATAATGATGTTAGAATGTCACAAACAATAATACTTTCAGAACCATTTTCCATTAATTCAGGAATATTTTATTTAGTATAATTTATGGTAGTAAAAATGCCAGTGCAGAATCCCTGCATTCAAGGAACTTAAAATTTCACAGACTTCCAATAAAGTGATATAGAAAGTAATTTAAAGTAGTATAATAAATGGAATTATAGTATAGTATAACGTTTTAAAATTTAGATAAATCATAAAAATATGCTAAGAATAAATCCTCATTGGAACACGGTCTTTAGGAAGCAGTACTATAACAAGAAATTCTATCTCTTCATGACTTTAAAGAGTTATATGCAATAAGAGTGTTGAAAATTGGCCCGCTGGGAGTTGACTTCTTTTAGTTTTTAAGAAAGGTAAATTCCAGGGAACATTCCCATCTTTCTAATTTACGTATTATTCTCTACTTCCAAAAATATTCCCTAAAATGATTTATTACAAGCCAACAATGATACTTAAATCAAATTTGAAATATTTAAGAAAAAGAATAAAAACACTTAGAAAGAAAAAATGTTATTTTCACTTCAAATCACAGCCCAGTTCAGGGTATTTATTCTAACAGCTAATCAGGATGGAAAAAGCAAGTGTACCTGTCAGCAAAGCCAAGAGAATGAGCTCTACGTTTTATTGTTTTGTCAGTTTCTCTGGATTTAAAATAGAAAGGATGTCATTGTACTCTTAGGGCTATTTTTAACTCACTCAAATGATTTATTTCTTTCCTCCTTAGGAAATAGCATACATCAAGTAATTCCCATGGGAACTTTAAAGAAATAAGAAAATGTTTATTTAATTTTATTTTTCATCTCTTCACCTTGAACATTAAGAATCTATTCCATCTCAGCCTCTGGGCTAATTGGTTTCTGAGTGACATTCACCTTTTGTTATGTCATTTGCATATTTTAATGGCATAAACAACACGGTTTTTTAATTACTCAAGCATGTTTTGATATTATAACAACAGTATTGATTTCATTTGCATTGGATGTTTTTGTGATTTTAATGATAATGTAGCTTGAATGCTGAAGATTTCAGTCTCCAATTATGTAATATCATTTGGGAAACTATGATATAAAAATATCATTCTTGATTTTCCCTTCCCCCTTCTCCTTGAAAAAATTAAAAAATTAAAAAATTAAAAAATATATCATTCTTTACTATTGATTTTAATTTCATTGCTCTCAGTGTACTATATACACATAGGCAGGTGCTTGTCACCTAATAGCTTTATTCTGAAACGATAGCCTATATACACAGTCTGATCAAACACATTCCATATATTTATTGATCTTATTCTAATGTAATATTCTATATTTGTTTGTTCCTAGTTTTTAAAAAATTATAAAAGTTTAAGCCCTGCAAATCAACTAAACTACCCTTGAAATTGATTTTACCTCAGAAAGATATTTTTACTTCACATAAAAAGTGATTCAGGCACTGTGGCTCACATCTGTAATCTTAAAATTTTGGGAGGCCAAGCAGGAAGGATTGCTTGAGGCCAGGGGTTTGAGACTAGCCTGGACAACATGGCAAGACCCCATCTCTACAAAAAATTAAAAAATTAAGCCTGGAGTGGTGATGCATGCCTATGGTCCCAGCTACCCAGGAGGCTGAGTTGCTTGACAGTAGGACTTCGAGGCTGCAGTGAGCTATGACTGCACCACTGTACTCTAGCCTAGGTGAAAAAGCCAGATTGTTTCGCTAAAAAAAAAAAACAAAAAAAACCCAACAAAACAAAACAAAAAAACCCAAAAAATAGTGATTCAGTCAATTTGGTAATATGAAATGAGAAAATATTCTAGGCTTGTGAAAAAGTTAGATAACTAGAATTACAGGAGCTGGCTGGATCGAAAATTTTTGTCATAGGATCATATTATTTTAAACAAGAAAAGGACTTTAAAGGGCATGCGTTCCAATTCTTGTGTTCCAAAAATGAAGCAAATAAAATTCAAAAAGTAAAATGACCTGCTCGGTAACATATAGTCAGTCTTTGGCAAGGTTAATACTAGAACCTGGTTTCTATGCAAATTTTTGCTACTTAGTAAAATAATTGGCTAATTCATATAAAGTAATCATTTCACTGTATTTAATTTAAAAAGAAAATAAAAACATGTAGGCAATATTTAGAGGAATTTTCTTAAACAAAACTGTTAACAAGGCAGGGGATGGTACAGGATAATGTTAGATATATGATCAAAGTAGAGGCTGATAGAAATTGTACAAATTGAAAAGATTTCCATTGCTACAGCCAAATCAAAAAGTCACATTGTCAATTTAATATATTGAAATCAGGCTTTTCATTTTAACCTCATTGACAAGTAAATTTAATAAAAATTATTAAAATTACAATTACTTCCAGAGTGTCCTAGTACAAACTCTCAACTTTGTAGAGGCTCAATATGCTACAAGGACCTAATGCTACTTAATCTACAGCAAAGTGTCTAGTACCATGTGACAAATGTAGGAAGTACTCATCAAATTATATTTATTAACCAATTTATTGACTGAATACTATCAACAAAAGAAAGGCATAGAAAATGTGATTGCAAAATCTACTAATTGACATAATATTAATACATTGAACTATCAGCACCCAAAGATAAGCATGTGACACTCAATTACCTTGTATTTTTTTTTTTATTTTTATTTATTTATTTATTTATTTTTTTGAGACAGGGTCTCAGTCTGTTGCCCAGGCTACAGTGCAGTGGTGAAATCACAGCTCGCTGTAACCTTGAATTCATGGGCTCCCACTTCAGCCTTCCAAGTAGCTGGGACTACAGGCACACACCACAATTCCCTGTTAATTATTCTTATTTTATGTAAAGATGGGGTCTTGCTATGTTGTCCAGGCTGGTCTCAAACTCCTGGCCTCAAGCAATCCTCCTGCCTCAGCCTCCCAAAGTGCTGGGATTACAGGCATGAGATATCATGCCTGGGTTTGGTATCTTCTTTGAAAGAGGGGGATAAAAGTAACAGAATGAATAAGAACCAAGTACACTTTAAATGATAGATATTGTTTATAGTCACTGAATGGAATCCAATCTTTTTATATGTGTTTTAAAGGCTGTCAATGAGTCATGAATTCTCTAGTGAGAATTGGTGTCAGAGGAAAGCAAAGACTTTCCCTTCCCCTCCTTATCAGTTGGGAGTAGAGCAGTCACCCCACCAGATGAAATGAATGTGCTTCCAAAAAAAAAAGGAAAAAAAAAAAAAACATAGCAATTGGAAAATGTCTCTAGAAAGAAGGGTACATCTCTTAGCTGATCTTCTTTTGCTAAATATCATTTATACAGTGTCTATTTCCAAATTGCTATCTTTGATCCAGAACCCTGAAGAGTAACTCTTAACTACAGATTCAATTTTCGCAATTGGATATCTAATGTTGCAAACTTAACGTGTTCAAAACTGAACTCGTTATTTCCATATACTTTGACACACTTTTCACAGTCTTCTCCCATCACAGTAAATAGTAACTCTTTTCTTCCAGTTTTTCCAGTAAATGAATCAGAGTCATCCTTGACTTTTCTCTTTTTTCTTACATTCTACATCCAATCTATCAGAAAATTCTAGCAATTCTCCCTGCAAAATTCAATCAGAATACATTCACTTCTTCCCCTCTCCCTTCCAACACAACCTCCATGGGCTAAATTTCTATCAACTTTTGCCAAGATCATGATACATCCTGTTTTTGTACTTATCCCTCTCTAATCTATTTATTTTTTCAGCAGCTAAAACAAACCATTTAAAAAGAAGACTTGAATATGTCACACCCTGTCTCAAAACACTGCAAAGCCTTCCCATATCACTAAGGGTAGGAACTACAGTCCTTATAATAATGAAATGCCCTAGCCAATCTTGCAGTCTCCCCCTAGCCTAGCACTTACTGCCTCCATGTGTCTCAGAATCTCTCTCCTCCCACCATTTTCTTTGCTCTGCTCACTTCCTTCCTATTTGTTTTCCCTTGTATATATCACATGTTTCCATCTCAGTTCCTCTGTGCTTGCTTGTTCTAACGCCTGGACCACCTATCTCTTCTCCTTATTTTCTTCTAGTCATGGTCACGAGTTTCTTTGGTACTTGGGCCATGATTAGTCCATATAAAAATAGCAATATTAGGTCATTGGCATTCTCTAACCCTCTTATCCTATTTTATTATTTCTATTGCCTTTATTGCTATATGAGTACTTTTTAAATTTTTATTCGTTGTTTTGTTTTTGTCAATTGGGATATAGCTCCATGAAGACAGGGTTGTGTCTAAGTTATCCACTCCTGTATTTAAGATTTCCAGATAAAAATATAAGACAGATAGGCTGTAATTTTGGATAAAACAAATAATTTTAGTATAAAAATGTGCCCAATATTACATACTTTTACTGATCAATTATTTGTGTTTATCTGAAATTCATATTTAACTGAGTATCTGTATCTTTATTTGCTAAATCTGACATCCGCACCTACATTTCCAGTGCTTCAAACAGTAACTGGAATAGCTTAAGTACTTAGTAAATACATGTCGAATGAATTAAACAATGAATTATGTGTCCAACAATGGTAGCATAATGTTAAGATGTTCTTGGGAGAAACTAACATGTATCCTCAGGGGCTTAGAGGAGAATATGAATCAAGAGACTGAGGCCTACTTCTATCCTAGAGAAGTCTAAAGATCAAAGGTTGGTTGAAGTAACAGAATCTACATGATGAAGAGAGAAGGATTAATAATCAGATCAGTTATACTCCCTTCCTCCTGCCTGGCAGGGCAAGCAAGAAATTCTCAGGGGAAGGAAGCCTCGCTAAAACCATCCTGATACTACCTTGGCCAATAGGTTGTTTGCTATGGTAAAAGGGCCACAGCAATAAAAATTTGTGGGTGAACCACAAAGGAAGAGATATGCGAAGGAAATCATAGCAGAGCCTTTACCGGAGGGTGTATCATCCTAGACAAGAACTTTGGAAGTTTCACGTCCTGCATGAATGAACCAGTATTTGACAGTGGACAGTTAATAACAAATTGTAACAATATGACTCATTTAGACACTGTCTCTCTTTCTCTAACCTTTTTTGACTCTATGTCAAACCTAAAGGACAAGAAGCAAAATAAAGAAGAAATCAAGGAAGACTTATGGAAGAACTCACACTTTCATTTCCATATTTTAAGTTCCTGAGCTGTAAGTCAAAGTAAAACTAACAGAAGAGAAAACACTTCAAATTGGATTTAAAACTGAAATTTTAACTAGAATTCAACTATTGCACATATGAAATTGAATCACAATTAAAAAAAGAGATAATGATTATATAATTATTAAATGAGACTATTATAACTGAGTGGCTAGAAACAAAAATTTATCAGTTTTATTATACGAATGAATAAAATATGTTTATAATAAAATATAATGCTATTTCCTATATGCCATTAAGTTTAATACATTTGATATTAGTTAATAACTTTAGGAATAACAAGGAAGAGCAAGAGGCAAGTAAAAGCCAAGCAATAAAAAATAAAAATAAATAAGTGTAAAAGATCTTGAGATGAACATATCTGTATAAGGAAGTTAAACCGTAATTCAAACCTAATATATTACGTCCTACCAGAGTTTAAGATTTACAAAACACCGCATTAGCATTTAGCAGGTCTAAATGTAATTATAAGTCAGATTAACTGTCCTCACAGAACAGTTATAATGGCAGAAAAATGTAATTATAGTTTAAGGAAACAATAGATGAGATATCATAAAGATATACATGGTTAATTGTTAGATGACCTGTACAGACAATAAGTAATTTTGAAGAGGGAATTATAAATTTGGCCATGACAGATAAGGATATTATGAGGATGTGAGATTTTAAATGTATAATTAGTAATAAAAATGATTTTAATAGGTGGCATAGAGAGGAATCACATCTCGAGTACTCAAAACAATAAGAATAAATGGATAAGGTAAATGTCACTAAAGGACTATGAAATTTTTTCTGCTTCCAGCCTACCAACAAATTAGTCTGAGAAGTAATCCCACTTAAAAACAAAACTAAGTGCTGAATAAATTACAAAAAAACCCACATATTTTAAAGATACCACATAATTAAATTGTTAAGATTTAAAAAAAAAAAAAATCACCAAGGGCCAAAAATTTAACTCAATATGAACTTAAGTCAGAGTATTAAACCAACTGGATATTAAAAATGGTTCTAGAAAGGAAAATATACAACCAGGAAAATAGAATTTGAGAGAATAACAGTAACCTGAAATACTGGCTTTTGGGCCATGAGCCTGCACACAACTGTAGAGCTCAATCTGAGATCACCATACAAAGATGCCTAAGGGGACTATAGCTTCAGTGGAAATGTTAAGTAAAAAAAAAAAAAAAAAAAAGTCACCCAACAAAGTAACACTGTAGATCAAACTAGTTATACTTCAGTTCCAAGGAGGGAAAATAGCAAACTAATAATAATAACATGTAATTTGCCCCTGAAAATTTGAAACCATATGGCTACATTTATGAGGATCTCAGAAATGTATTTATATAATCCATGCAGAAGGAAAAATCACAAGATCAAAAATTATATAACAGAATTTTGTAGTTCTTCTCATAATAGGAAGCTGAAATATGCTTTCATCAAATACCAAATTAGTGGTGAAATAGCAGACACATTCTATTTAAAAGAAGGAACAGAAGAAGGTTGTCTATTATCATTCAAAATTTTATGGGAAGTCTTTGCTAGTCCAGAATGGCCAGTCTAAATGTTAAGATTATAAGATTACATATATTTATAGCTAGATTGATCAATCATAGGTAGGTACATAGACATATAGTGCTAGATATATATAATGAGCAATAGAATGTATCATCTAATTATTATAACTAATAAAATCTGGTTGGGTGGCTAGATATAAAAGTAATACACCAAAATCTGTTGAATTTTTCTACAGAAGCAATAAACATTAAAACACTATAATTTTAGACAAGATAACATTTGCATTCCTTACATGTATTTATATTTATATATTTATTAATTAATCCAGAAAAAGATAGACATGAACTTCACAGAGAAAAATCTTAAACTTTATTGAAAGGCATTAAGTTGACCTTGTTAAATGAAGAGATATCTTGTGATAATTGAAAGGATGACACAGCATTATAAAATTCTCAGTTATCTCCATGGCAGTCTATAGATTCAATGCTGTTCTAGAACATAACCTTATCAATTTTGGCAGAATTGACACCTTTACTGTACTGAGTTTTCCAATCCATGAGCATGGTATGTCTCTTCATTTATTTTGGTCATCTTTGATTTCTATCCTCAGAATTTTTTTTAATTTTCAGCATACCTATCCTATATATATTATACTTTGTTGAGTAGTAAATAGATGGATATTTCATTTTCTTTGGGGCATTTATATTTGACATTATGTTTTTATTTTCAATTTCTACATGTATATTTTTAGTTCAAAGAAATGTGATTGGCTTTTAGTGTGTGTTTATATATTGACTTGGTGTCCTGTGATCTTGCTGAAATCACTTCTTAGTTCTACAAGGTTTTTTTGTCTTATTTTTTTATTATTGTTTATTTATTTATTTCAGGATATTATGGGGGTACAAACATTTTGGTTACATGGTATAAATTTTCCACACCCAAACCATGATTTGAGGCATGGCTTTTCCCCCCCTACAATGCTCACTTGTTTTGTTTTTTAAGATTCCTTGGGATGGTCTACAATCATGTCCTCTGCAAATAGGGTCCCAGCTGTCCTTTCTTCCTCCTTCCTGTATACTCTCTTCACTTCTCTCAAACTGGATTTATTACAGAGAATCCATTTTTTATTTTTCTGTCATGCAGTGGTCCCATTTTCTCTTCTAAATTTTGGCACTACTCAGTCTGTGCTCAGCCACAAAGACTGAATTCAACGAGCCTCGCTCAAAGAATTTTCAAATCAAAATCTATCCCTGCCTAAGAAAAACACTTTTCTGATAAATAATGAATACAATGCCCTTCATTTTCTTACATACAAAACTTTACATGTAATTTCACATACACAATTTTCTTACATGTATTATTTCTGTAATAATCAAGAAAAATGCAAAAATGTACTGAGTGAAAAATTTGGTAATCTCTAATAAAATTACTCTGAGGCATCTGAGAAGACCTCATTTTTCTTTTTTAATTTTTCTTTTTTATTTTTGATCAAAACATACTAATTGTACAGATTTATGGGGTGCAGTGTGACATTTCAATACATGTATATATTGGGTGATGATCAAATCAGGATAAATAGCATGCCATCAACTTAAACATTCATAATTTGTTTGTAATGAGAACATTCAAAAAGCTCTCTTCTAGGTATTTTGAAATATACAATAAATTATTTTTAACTCTAGTCATGCTACTATGCAATAGAAGTCCCGAACTCATTCCTCCTATCTAACTAGCTTTGTACCCATTGATCAATCTGTCACCATCTCTTCTTCCTCCTACCATCTCCATCTTCTAGTAAACACTATTCTACTCTTCATTTCTATGAGAACTTTTTAGATTCCTGATATGAGTGAGATCATGTGGTATTCGTATTTCTGTGCCTGGCTTATTTCACTTAACATAATGTCCTACAGGTTCATCCATGTGGCTACAAATGAGAGAATTTTATTCCTTTTTATAGATGAACAGTACATTTTCTTTATCTATTTATTCATTGATAGACATTTAGGTTGATTCCATATTTTTGCTATTGTGAATAATGCTGCAATAAACATAGCAGTGCAGATATCTTCTTAACATACTGATTTCATTTCCTCTGGATATGTAACCAGTAGTGAGATTGCTGGATCATATGGTAGTTCTAATTTTAATTTTTCGAGAAAATTCCATACTGTTTTCCATGATAGCTGTACTAAGTAACATTCCCACAAGCAATGTGTACAGGGTCCCTTTCTTCCTTCTCGAAAAAGCTTGTTACCTGTTGATTTTTTGATAGTAGACATTCTGACTAGAGTGAATTGATATCTCATTGTAGTTTGGTTTTCATTTTCCTAATTATTAGTGATATTGAGCATTTTTTCATATATCTGTTGGGCATTTGTATGTCTTCTTTTGAGAAATGTCAACTTATGTCTTTTGCCCCTTTTTAAATTAGGTTTTGCTTTATTATGTTTTTGAGTGGTTTGAGTTGCTTATATATTTTGGATATTAACTCTTTAATAGATATGTAATTTACAATATATTTTCTCATTCTGTAGGCTATATATGAAAAACTCACAGCTAATATCAGACTGAACAGGGAAAAGATGAAAGCTTTCTCTCTAAGATGTAGAACAAGACAAGGATGCTCACTTTTAACACTTTTCTTCAACGTGGTACTAGAAGTTCTAACCAGAGCAACTAGGCAAGAGAAAGAGACAAAGAGCATCCAAACCGGAAAAGAGAAAGTCAAATTGTCCCTGTTTGCAGATGACATAATCTTACATATAAGAAAACCCCAAAAAAGTCACCAAAGGCTATTAGAACTAATGAACTACTTTAGTAAAGTTTCAGGATACAAAAATCAGTACCATTTCAATATGCTAATATCAAATTATCTGAGAAAGAAATCAAGAAAGCAATCTCTTTTACAATAGCTATAAAAATAAAATATCTAGAAATAAATGTAACCATGGAGATGAAATATCTCTACAATTAAAAACGATAAAACATTGATGAAAGAAATTGAAGAAGACATAAATAAATGGAAAGAGATCCCATATTCATGGATTGAAAGAATTAATGTTGTTAAAATGTCCATACTACACGAAGCGACCTACAGATTCAATGCAATCCCTTTCAAAATACCAATGATATTCTTCACAGAATTAGGAAAAAAATACTAAAATTTGTAATACTCCAAATAGTCAAAGACTTCAAATAGCCAAAGCAATCTCGAACAAAAAAGAAAAAAGCTGGTGGCATCACACTACCTGACTTCAAAACATATTATGAAATCATACTAACCAAAACAGCACTGTACTGGCATAAAAGCAGATGCATAGACAATGCAACAGAATAGAAAGCTCAGAAATAAACCTGTATATCTATAGCTAACTGATTTTTGACAAAGGTTCCAAGTACACACAATGGGGAAAGGACAACCTCTTTAATAAACGGTACTGGGAAAACTGGATATTCACATGCAGAATAATGAAAATAGATCTTTATCTCTCATCATATACAAAAATTAACTTGAAATGGAATAAAGGCTTAAATGTAAGACCCCAAATTGTGAAATCACTAAAAGAAAACATTGGACAAAAGCTCCACAACATTGATTTAAGCAAGGCATTTTTGGATAAAACCTGAAAAGCATGGGCAAGAAAATCAAATATATGCAGATGGGATTACATCAAACTAAAAAGCTCTGCCCAGCAAAGGAAACAACTAGAAAAGGGAGAAAACATTTCTTTCTCTGTATCACGTTGGTAAAAATAAGTAATTACTTTATATTCCATTGTACAAAACCAATGAAGTTTTCTCATATTTTCAGAAATAAGGCTTCAGAAATACATTGATATTTTAATGGTCACATGTAATATATTATCACTCCGAGAATTCCTAAGTCCAGAAAATAAAAGCTATTGCTTTTCTTTCCTTTTCCTTTTTTGAGGGTGTGGGGGGACTGGGACATGGAACTCAAAATATCTAATAGTGAAAATTATGATGTCCATATTTCTTGAAAGCATCAATATCCCTATGAAAAAAAATTGCCCCTGGATACAAGCTACCCTGAGTAGTACTAGTAATTTTCACCCACCATACATAACTAGGGCAGAATGGAACACATATTTTGTTTGTTTTTATTTTTATGTTTTTCTTTGCTTTTAACTGTAGATTACATTACGAATACCAGATTATAGAATCTGTCGGACAATTGACAAGACAGTACTATCTGCTCCTTCACTAGGCCCATCTCCCACCACTACCTGGCCCTCAACATCAATAGTAAGTATCCTAAGGAGCCACTACTGGCTATCATTCCATTGCTAACCCAATGAAATAAAGAGATAAATTAAAATTTAATTTAGTACTGTGGGTGGAAGGAGAAAGTAATAGAGCCTTAATTTTCATATTCTAAACAAATTTTCTACAAGAAATAATAAACAGTCCCTCCATGAGTCATTTCAAATGAGGATGGGGCAAACACAAGAAAAGGATGGATAGGCACGATGATCTAAATGTCTTTTTGTACTGCTTCTCTTTGTACTGCTAGGTTTAATTAGGTTCTCGCCACATGTGTATCAATAATGTCAGCTAATGGCTAGTCTGATGAAACAGCAACCTGATGAATTATGAATTATTTCCACTTTGTAAGGCTCCTCTACTTCTTGATGTTTGAGGTCTTTAAAAATTAATAATCACAAGAGTTGCTTTCATACATGGTGACATAAGCACCTAAAATTTAAAGTTATTTTCAAATACTAAAATAAAACATAAAATAGGTAAGGAACTTGAACAAAATATGGCAGAGTAAGTAACAGTTACATTAATTCCTATCTTGGAAGCCCTTTGAGATGAAGAAAAATAAACAAGTACAAGAAAAAATGACAAAACAATGGAATATGTCCAAGCTTCTAACTCCAATTTCAAAGAAAACTGTCCTTTATAATAATAATTGTAATATCTGTGACAAAGAGTTCCCAACTGAGTGAGAATGCTGGAAATTGGTGTACATCTCTTTTAATTGAGATTATGTGATAATGGGGAGAAATTAAGAGGAAGAAATTCAAAATGGATCTACTCAAAAATCAAACAAAAGAAAACAAAATCCTGTTTAGGAGAATGAAAGCTCAAAATATAGGTGGGAATATGGAGGCACAGCAAAGTCCTTCGTTTGATGAGGTATTGTGGACTAAAATGTCTGAATGAGCCCAAATATTTTCATTGTTCTTATATGCCTGAAAGGAAAAGGCCTGGCGGTGAGCCTGGACAAGATGGGAGACTCAAAACAACATCCTGGGAACCAAAATGAGCTACCAAATCACAACCAGAATAACGAGAGCCAAGTGCCTTTGCATCACCTGACCTCTCATGGCTGTGTGCATTCCCACCAAAAGAGACACAAGCCCCAGAAAAAAAAATTATCATCATAATCAACATCAATATTATCATAATTCATTGTATTATTACTAGCAACAACCTAGAGAGAGGGAAAAAGAGACTCAAGAAAGTTTACTTATGCTAATTTTCACAATGTTATGGGATGCAAATAATATCAATGGAATGAGAATGTCATTGCTATTATAATATTAACTGCAAATATAAATAAAACCAAATTGTGTGCCTTTTAATTTTCTTGGGACAAGAGTAGTAAGGGCAAAAGAATTAAAAACAAATAGAGGTCACAACTCACAACAGAACTCACAACTCGGAGATGGCAAAAATGGAAAATAAGATAAAATAATTATAAGAGAGCATTAAATAAATTTAAGTATATGAATTACTTTTGAAATTTATTTGTATGTGTGTACACACACAAACACACACACACACACACACACACACACACACACACACACACAACCTTGCACCAGTAAAGACTAAGCAGGAATATACATCCTGGATTAGAGCAGTGAACAAAACAAACCAAGTCCTTCACTCATGAAAACTAAAAACACATATTGGATGAAAGCTAAGTAACCTAGAAAGTTTATCAATGAAACACAGATTAAAATATATCAGGTAAATGGGGAAAAATAAAAATAGATGCAGAACCAATAACAGATAAAATTTATTCAAATGGCATATATTCACTAATATTGAGAATGCCACATTATAATGATGGAAGATACAATCTACAATAATGTTTTTTAAGTGGACACATCACAGAGTTTGGTAGCCAGGATCTAAATTCAAGTGTCCCTATACACAACTTTGGCAAATTATTTAATCTCCCAACATCTCAGTTTTCTCATTTTTAAAGTGAAGGTCGTAATGATGTCTATTTTATAGGGTTTTTTGTGAACACCTATAAAAGTGTCCGGCATATAATAAGTGAAATATAAATGTTTGGTAATAAATAACATTATATAAATGTTCAAAGCAAAAACTATAGAAAATACAAGGATGAAAATCACAGCATTGTTATAGCATTGGGAGACTTTATCATGCTTTATGCTATAAAAAAGATTTGTTTTTATTTTCAATAGTCCCAAGAATATTCAAAAAATTATAAACATATTAGACTCTGAAAAAGATCTTAAAAAATTAAAAATGTAGAAACGACACAAAGTTTTATTAATCACAATACAAAAAACCTGAAGTTAAATAAAAGTACAACAAAAAGTTGGAGACATTATTTTAAAAAGCTATTAGGTCAAGAGAAAAACCAAATAATTGCAGGTAAACTATAAAATTACTATAAAATAATGATGAAAATGCTACATATTTGAACCCGGGGGCCATAGCTAAATGGAACAATATCCATAACTTAAAAATATTATTACTAATTAAGAAAAATCTACATATTTCTGTAAAGAGAAAATTAATAAATTAAAGAACAAATTCCTTAGATAAGAAAATACATAGATAAGAAAAATAAATCAACAATCATTTTAATGCAGAAAAAAGGAAAAGCCTAAATACATAAAATTAATCCAGACATAAAGAATAATTACAAATAAAGAGAGTTTTTTATTATTATAAATGTTTATTAACTTTATGGTTTTATGACTAAGAGAACAAATCCTATCAGTATCTACAGCTTCTTCATGCTGTTTGAGCAATTTAAATCGATACTCTAAAAGTAGAAGCAAAGATTATTAATACTCAGGATCTCAGGACAGTCAGCCACAAGGCATGCATCAATAATACCATCGATGTTAAGCAATATCTTGTTCAAAGCAAAATTCAAGCAAAAAAAAAATTCATGAAGACTTTTTAAGTAGTGTTGCACCCTGTCACCATTATTACCAACAACAAGGGTTAAAACGCTGTTCACAAAATAGGTAATGGCTATCATTGGGCAGTGGATAATAGAGGTATCGACAAACTGTTTTATTGCACTACACTAGTTTTTATTATCTTAATATCTAAAACCAGAAGTTTTTTTATTATTGAAAAACTAAACTTTCAGTTTCCCTGAAATCAAACAAGAAACAACAAAATAGGAGTTGTTAAGGACAGGCATTGCTCACATCCTTTTACTGTGGCTTATATTTGCAACTTTTAAGAGAACCATGGGAACTTTTGAGTTTATCAGAATTTACAATAAGGTTTTTCAAAATATGAAGGTAAAAACTTGCCCAGAATTGTTGTAAAACTCTGTGGTAGACATGAGGGATACTCATTAATGTGCTGGTATCTTCCTTTCACCACATTCCTTTAAATCAGAGACAAACATATGGATTGATTTAGACATTGGAGAGGGAGCACAAGTTGTATGCATTTTTTTTTTTTTCTGAGCACACTCCTTTAAGAGCTTGTGTTTTTAAAAATGCTCCCTGTATTCTCTTCTATCTATTTTCCTGTGAACAGTGATTTCCACATAGTGGAGGGTCCCAGCTTCTGACCTAAATTGAAGACAATGTAGTATATCCATTTTCTAGGACTGCTGGTAAAAATAACCACACACTGCAATTGCTTAAAACAACAGAAATGTATTCTCTTCACAGTTCTGGAGTCCAAAATCAAGGTGCCAACAGAGCCTTACTCCCTCTAAAGGCTTGAGGCTCCCCTAGATTCTTCCTTGCTTCTTCTAGCTTCTGATGGCACCTGGAATCCTTTGGCTGGTAGGTGCATTACTCCAAGCTCTGCCTCTATCTTCACATCATCTCTTATGCATGCCTCTCTATATAATAATTTGTCTATTATAAGTACACTTTCATTGGGATTTAGGGCCCACCCTAATCCTGTTCTCAACTCAATCCTTACCTTAATTACATCTGCAAATCACAAATTTTCAATTAAGGTCACATTCTAAAGTTCCAGAAGGACACAAATTTGGGGGAAACACTATTCAACTCACTACATAGCATATGTAGTATAAACAAAAAATAAAATTTGTTGTTTTAAGCTACTGAAATTGGGATTATTTGTTACTGCAGAAAAACCTAAACCATTCTAAATTCTACCTCCCTTTTCAGTAGGATAGTTTATGAACTGAACTAATGAAATTTCTTTTAAGTAAGGCTTCATGGTAATGTAAAGTTAATATTGCAATATATATTATGAATTGCATTTGCTATCATTAAACGGTTTTTGCATTAAACAGTATTAAATGCCTTTGGTATTAGAAAACTTAATTACTGTCTGCACAAAGGGAAATTACTGAACTTGTTCCCATACAGAACCAGTTTGACCATTTTAACTTATTTAACCAGTAAATTAATTAAACAGAAGTTTAGTCAAATAACTACTCTGTGTGTGTGTGTGTGTGTGTGTGTGTATGTGTGTTGGAGAACAGAGTCTAGTACAAAGCAAAGGGGAGACAAACTAACATCTGTTTAGTAACCAATAAGTACCTATCATTGTCATAGACCCTTCTCACATATTTTATCTGATTTTTCTTCCTAACACAGCTGTTAAGTATTATAATTCCCATCTTATACATAATGAAACTGCAGCTCAGAGAGTTTAAGTAATTTGGCCACGGCTATAAAGCCAGCAAGGAGCAAAGTATGAATTCTAATCTAAGATTACTGATTAACAGAGACCATTTTCTTTCCATTACACTACTACATTATTAGAATGAACTAGTTTGATTTAAGTGTTCGATGACTTTAGAGACTAGTCGAATCTTTTACAACTGATAAAGCTATTTATAGACACACCTACAAGTAACCCAAATTAGAAGATATCTGATCTTTTTTGGAGATGAGCTTAGAATATGCTTTACAAAGGAGTAAGACTACTTTATAGCAGACAGAAGATTGGCTAAAGGAAAATCTACTTGTGTTATTTGATTCTAAGCATAGGAACCCATCAGCAAAAGGGAAGAACAAAATAGCAGTAGGAATATGAACCCACCTTCATTATTGGCCATTTATCTTAATAGTCTAATTCTACCATACTTTTTTACAAGGTAACAAAAGAATCGGTTCAATCTTTCATTAACAAGAATGTTCCAGTGATGAACCAATATGAGTACACTGAAAATTTGGTACAAAAAATCATATATATCAGAGATCAAAATGTTCAAATAACTTTCTTCATTTGCCTAGAATGCCATGCCTAATTCCTATTACCTTTACTTAACTTGCAGGAATGAACTGGGTGTTGTCAAGGAGTAAATGAATCCTTTACCTTTATTTTCTGACAGATGGCTAGAGCACTAGTTCATTCCTCTGGTTATGACTTTAAAGATTCGAGGGTCACCATTATTTATAATTTCGGAAAAGTAGATCTATTTATCTTGCCAAGAAATTAAAACTTTTCCAAATTACATATCAAAACACTTAGAAGGTAATGTTTAATTTTTTCTTTTTAATAAGTCTGGAAAGCAGAAGGAGTGACAGATAATCTTAAGTAAATTATGGACTCCAAAAATGCTTAAAACTGGAACACAAGGAATCCGTAAATAATTTTGTGTTATTCAAAATAGACATGACTCATTTATTTTTACTATTGGAATAAAAATTCAAGATCAGTCACTGACTTCCATAATATAAGCCTACTATTAAGAAAGCATTTTGTGAAATCTTATGAGACTCATAAATAAAGAGTCATGTCTGTTTTCACTTGCTATATGCTAGCTATATTTGCGCTATTTGTCCCTTATTCACTATTTTGTAATTTTAGCTTCTGTGCTTAAAAATTAAGCTAATATAATAGCAATTCTATTATGACTTCAAATGTTTTCCAACATTTCAAGTTTCCTCTAATATTTTGGTTTTATCTCAAAGCCAATTTACTCAAATTTTTAACTCAAGTTGTCATAAGTTGTAGTTAATTTTAAAATACAAATTTTTCTTAGGTTAAAGTTGAGTTTAGAGAACTACAGTTCACAGACACCTCTTGCGCATCAAGCAAGCTCATTCTCATCCACAATTTTAGAAGTGCCAAGACTTAAAGGAAGAGTCCGCGTATAGTTTCCTCAAACTCAAGCATTCCATTTCAGTGATATGTCTATGCATATCATCAGTTTTGCTGAATGAACTATAGTGATTAGCTAGTAGAGAATAAAATAAAGTTACTGCATGGGTAAATGATCATTAAAGTAGTGAACACGAAATGGTTAAATCATAAATCTGAGGAGCCTGAGGCAGAAAATATGTGTGATGGTGAAAGAATCATGGAGTTTAATGGCTCTAACAATGACAGAGTTTTTCAGATCATAGACAGCACAGAACCAGTTTTTTCATCACCAGAGAACTGGGAGTTTAGAAAACCCTCTTGTCACTGTTGACAGGCATAATCAAGGCAGTTGAACAACAGAAAGAGACATAATGAGTGAATAGAAAGTTACATATTTAATGTCAAAGTTTTATATACAAAGAAAGGGTGCATAAACATCAAAAGGAATGCAATGGCTGAGATAGATATTTCTAGGCAGTAAGAAGCTATAGATGATTTGGTGTGATGGTAATTTAAGTTATATCTAATGAAAACAGTCATAACTGGAACTACAGAAATGAAATCAATTACTATTTCATACTTAAATACAAACATTGAAGAGTTTTAGGAAAAGAATTTATGATGCTCACCTACAAGGGCTGAACAATCCAAAATTACACATTTTTCTGACCACATAATGTGGTTTAGCCAAACAAACATTATTTTCATTGTCTTCAAAAAGTTCCAAATTAAACAAATACTTCGGATATTTTTATATGTATTAATTCAACAACATTCAACAAATAAGTCTGGTCTCCTACTATATGAAAAGCCCCATTCTAAAACCAAGGAATAAGGCAATGAGCAAAAGATAAAAATTATTTTCCCTCATAGAACTTACATTATAGTGACAAAAATAAAGGCAATAAATGAATAAGTAAAATATACATCATGATAAATGGGAATGAGTGAAGTGGAGGAAATTAAAGCAAGGAAGAGGATAAGGAGTGCTGGCAGGAGGCAAAATTTCAAATAAGGAAGTCAGGAAGTCCTTCCGGATACTGTGACATCAGTAAAAAGACCGGATAAATATGAAGAAATTAAGCAAAATAATTTTCAGTGAAAGAGAACTTTTGGTGGAAATAATAGGTGCCAAGACCCAGAAGTAGTTATACACCTGGTACATCTCAGGGGCAGAAAGGAAGCCAGTGTGGCTAGAATAGAGTGATGTGGGCCTCACAGGCAATGACAGAACAGACTCTACAGAGTGGGCATGACTGATACCTGAAAAGAACATTGTGGCCCACAGTGGAAGAAAAAGTATTTGACCGTCTGACAAAATGCAACTTCAGTCATATATTTTTTAACCTATTCTAGTGTGTTTATGAGAAGTTTTTTCTATTATTTTTAAATGGAGCATAAATGAAATGGAGAGGAAGAATACTAAACTTGGAATTTCCCACACTTTTTTTCACATCCAGGAAATAAAACAAGTATATAAAAAATTTTCAAAACAAACACAGATTTACATTTCAAATTACTTAATAAAGAAAGAATCCAACAATCTTCAGCAAAATATGACCACCAGAGAGAAGGCATGGTTTCTACCCTATTTCATGTTTATTATATTCATGACATAAATAAAGAGAATGACCATATTGATAAGTTCAATTCTCTACATAATTTGATCTATATTTTACCATATTTTACTTCAAAATGTACCTCATATGAGACATTATTGCCAGTTTTAACCAGTATAATTTTTACCTCATATCTGTCAGTTTATAAAATTTTTATTCTCTATGCTGAGAAATTTTAAGAGATATTCTAATAACTTCCAACACAGAATATACTCATTGACCATTAGATATAATTTATTTTGGGGAAGAAAAAGGATAACTATGTTTATAGATTTCCCATTTACTTTTCCCCAAATCAATAGATCATTAACCATCAAAAAATTAGAAATTAATTTGGAAATATATTAATTTGGTATCAAATATAAAATTATTTATATTTACTTCTCTTGCTCAATTTTCCACATAGTTTACAATGTGCTTGTAAATTATTTAAAATTTATGAGATCCCCCCTAAGATTTCTATAAAATAATCAAATTCTCTTTCCTTAGATGAACCCAATTATCCCTTTTCTATAGAGTATAAGACAAATTATGTATTGACCAGATGGATAGCAATTGCTTTTGAAACATTTGGCCTAATGGCACAAACATTAATAAAATGTATCTTAACATACTCTAAATCATTAAAATGGTTCCTTCATTTAAATGGTTTCAAAAGAATTCCATTGCCCAAGGTACTTTCTTGATTATACTTACCCAAGAAGTAGTAAGTAGATTAATGAAATTTGTTAAATTGGCAATTTATTTTTGCAATTTATTTTTCCCTATGAAAACTCACAGGGAAAGGGAGGGAGGGAAGGAAGATGTAGTCTCATTAGGACTCATATGTCACTCTACAACTGAGCACTTGCAATGGAATGAAATGGAAGAAGACTTAGTTTTTTATTTTTTAAAGTCTTCTGATAATTGTATTTGCTAAATTTCCTACAATATAAAGTCATTTCTTTATAATAGGAAAATGTAAATTATTAAAGATAAAAATATTCATGGGAAGACTTAGTTTTAAAACTAGAACTTTCTGTTTTCCATTTCTGAGGTCATTAAAATAAAGAAAGAAAAAGAAAGAAAAAAGTTGGCTCCCAAATAGGGGTATCAGCACTAACCTCAACATCCTCATCATTGTGAACATTTGTTTCTGACTTTTCGAAATTATCCTGAAATCTCTACAGCTGCATGGCCAATGAAGAAGAAGAATGTCCTTAGCCTGGGTTTATACAGAGTGTACCCAAGTATTTTAACATGAGATTTTAACATAAGATTTCATAACTAGTATGGATTGGCAATATACAATTTTTATTTGTCATTTCTTATTTTCACCTTTAGGAAGAAAAAAATGATTTAGTAAATTGATTTTACTCTGTCGTAGGTCATACGGTTGTGAGAGTCTAAAAAATAATAACAGCCATTAAAATACACAATGCTTTCCTGAGTTTGTAACTCTGAGATTCTAACTATCCCTCAGACACATACACTGAAAGAAAGCACAGATCAACAGATCTCTTGGCATGGCTTCGCTCCCTCACTCCTAACAGACACAGGAACATAGTTCTAAAGAGCAGCTTGACTTTCCCTCAGCATCCTTTGTCTCTCCAGAGGAGTCATTTCCAAAACCTTTACTTGTTCTCTGCCTTTTGTTTATCTCCCTTGGCTAATACAGTTTACTTGTTTCTTCTTTTTCTAATATTTCGGCACCATGACTCAAAATTAACCTATGCTGAAATCAAATTCTCAACCTTGTAGAAAAGAGCATGAAGATATATGGTCTATTAAAATGCTCCCTGCAAGTCAATTGCAATCAGAGGGGATGTAATGTTGGCTACTATATAGGAATCAAAATATTTGTAGAGTTTCTAAAGAAACTTTGGAAAATCAGTCTATCTTCTAATATTCTGACTGACTCATTTGGGCCATCTCTTTTAACAGGTGTGTTCTCAGGGAACTCAAACTAATTGCAATCTGGCCATACATAATTAAAATGGCAATTACTCCCCACCTTCCCCCAATATATAATGTATTTTTAATTGATTTTGGATTACCTATGTTGCTGATTTTCCTTTGAGTAGATAATGTGGAGGTAAGCTTATATGTAACATAGGAAGGTAACATAGGAAGGGAAGTAAATTTTTAATATTTTGACACAGGCCAAAAGTTGACCATTCTCTTCAGTTTGCTCATCATGGCACAGATTTACCCATTATCCCCACTAGTAAGCAGCTCCTAATTCTTTTTTTTTCTTTTTTTTTATAACTTTTTAAAAATTAAATTTATTTTCATATTAAAGATGACAGAATCACATTATAGAAGATGTGTAAAGCAGAAAAAATAATAAATCACCAATAATTACTGTATGTAACTATATATTATTACAGAGTAACTGTATAGTAACTATATGTTACTATACTATAACATATACTAGTAACTTTTGGTGTATTTCTTTCTAGCATTTCTTCTAAAGACTTTTTTACATAATTGTAATAATAATATATACATATTTTTGCATCCTGCATTTTTCACTTTTTCATATATTATAGGTAGTTTTCATGTTATTTCATAGTCCTCATAGGTATCATTTAAAATCATTTTTAAGGCCATGTAATAGTCTGTCAACTGGATGTAGCACAATTTAATTAACAATTTTCCTTATTCTTTTTTTTTTATTTCAGGGTATTATGAGGGTACAAACATTAAAGTTAGACTTAATGTCTTTGCCTCACCCAAGCAAGGGTTAGGGACATGCCCTTCCCCCCTACAATGCTCCCCGAGTCCTTTAGTTGCAGGTTTACCACCCCCCATTCCCCTAATCCCTGGAGAGTATTTCTGCCATGTGATCACCCTAGTGTTCATCAGTTAGTACCAATTCGACGGTGAGTACAAGTGGAGCCCATTCTTCCAATCTTGTGGTGCCTCACTTTGGATAATGGGCTTAAGTTTAATCCAGGAAAAACAAAATCCAAATGACTTTATTTGGTGTAAAAAAACACATTAGACTTTGCCATGAACATTTCTTTGATTTTGGTATAGTTTGTCTCCAAAAATGTGCAATTGATACAGCTTTTTGTCAGGACTAGATTAGACTAAAAATGTGAGATGGTAAAAAATACAGACAAGAAACTTCTCCTAATAGAACCAATTCTGAAGTTTTCTCTCTTTTTTGATGATTATTTTAATTTAATTTATTTTTTTATTTCAGAATATTACAGGAGTACAAATGTTTTTCTACATGAATTTCTTTCATACAGTTTGAGTCAAAGTTAAAAGTGTACCCATCACGCAGATAGTGTGTATTGTACCTATCGGGTATAATTTTACCCATCCTCTCTTCCCCTGTTCTACCTGCTCTATTTCTGTTGAGTTTTATTTCCATATGTACACATGAGTGTTGATCAATTAGTTCCAATTTAGTAGTGAGTACATGTGGTGTTTGTTTTTCCATTCTTGCCATACTTCACTTAGGAGAATGGTCTCAAGTCCTTCCAGGTTGTTACAAAAGGTATTAGGTTCACCAATTTTTTTTTTTTTTTGCCTGAGTAGTACTCCATGGAAAAACTCTTCTAGATTTTGGCCTAGGCAAAGAATTTATGAAGAAGACCCCAAAGGCAATCACAGCAACAAAAATTAATAAATGGGATTTGATTAAATTAAAAAGCTTCTGCACAGCCAAGGAAACAACCAATACAGCAAATAGACAACCTACAGAATGGGAGAAAATATTTGCAGGCTATGTATCTGATAAAGGGCTAATAACCAGACTCTACAAAAAACTCAAGCAAATCAGCAAGAAAAATTCAAACCACTCCATAAAAAAAATGGACAAAAGACATGAACAGAAACTTTTCAAAAGAAGAAAGACTAATGGCCAACAAAGATGAAAAAATGTCCACTGTCTCTAATCATCAGGAAAAGGCAAATCAAAATGACAATGAGATATCACCTAATTCCAATGAGAATGGCTTTTATCAAAAAGTCCCTAAACAACAGATGCTGGCATAGATGCAGAAAGATAGGAACACTTATATACTGTTGGTGGGACTGCAAACTAGTACAACCTCTATGGAAAGTAGTACAGAGATATCTCAGAGAACTAAAAGTAGACCTACGATTTGATCCAGCAATCCCATTATTGGATATTTACCCAAAGGAAAAAATGCCATTTTATCAAAAAGATACCTATACCAGAATGTTTATTGCAGCACAATTCACAATTGCAAAGATGTGAAATCAATCCAAGTGCCTATCAATTCATGAGTAGATTAATAAAATGTGACATATGTACACCATGGGGCACTAATCCTTAAATAAAGAAAGCAGTTTGATTAGTACTTGGATTTAAAAATAAGACTTAGACATTATGACATCTGTTTTGCTCTCTTCATAGATTGTTTGTTCTGGAGGAAGCCAGCTATCATGTCTGTAGGACACTGAAGCAGCCCCAAGGAAAGGTCCATATGGCCAGGAACTATGGCTTCCTCAAAACAACCAGCATTATCTTGCCAGGCATATGAGTAAAGCCACCTTGGAAGTGGATACTCCAGCTGCAGTAAAGTCTTAAGATGACTGCAGCCTCACCTAACATCTTGACTACAATTTCATAAGAAAACCCAAACATCAAACAAATTCATTCCTGAATTTCTGACCCACAGAAATGTTTTTTCTTAAGTTTCTAAGGTTTAGGGCAGCATGGCCACAGATAACTAATATAGGTTTTGTTTGAGTTAGGAGAACTATCCTGCTATCCATCTTAGGATCCTATCTTTTGTCCTCCTGGGCTTTAGCCTGCCTCCCTACATTATCCTAATGTGGGAGCACACATGACTCTGAGTATCTCTGACAATAGGGGGATGCCATTTGCTTTGTACCCTTCCTCACTGTTTTTAAACATTCCAAAAGACCAACTTCAGACAGATCTATATCTCTGCAATTTTTATGCTATAATATACCTCCTAATAATGCACTTTCAAACCCCTTATTTTCAACAAATCATAAAAATATACTCAAAGAATTCTACTGTTCATGAGTTGTGTCATAATTGTATTCCCCAAAATTGTTGGGGAAATAGGAAAGTTACACAATAGGAAAGTTACACAGAGCTTTATCCCATACATGGGGATAATGAGCAGCCACAGGAAACAAGAACAACTCACTGGATAAAAAGAAAATCCTTTCTGTTCAATCTAATAAATCCCCAAATTCTTTTAGACTGGGACCTTGGATTATTACATTTTTTTCTTCAGAGAGCTCCTTCATGTGGCCTTGAAGAGGGGAAATAAATCAGTTAACTGAATGGGTATTTAATCTCTTTCTAGGTTCAAGAAAAAGGGAAGAGATTAGGATTCATGATTACTTCACTGAAAAGATCTTGGTGGTATAAATTTGTAATTTCCTGGGGATGGTGCCATTTAGGTACTTTTAGATGAAAATAGCTAAGTTTGCTAATAAAAGGTGGTTAAAAAAACTTTTAATTTCAGAGGCTAAATATTGTCTTTATTAAATCTCTTATTTCAGTTATTCATCAAGAAATAATTATACTAGATGAAATAAGTGTAATTTTTCTCAGTTTACAAGTTTTCTTCTGCCACTAATTTACCAACACCCCACAAACCTCACCAAAACACAACTGATGTCACATCTTTTCCTATATTGTTAGAGCTTACATTTGGTTTTGAGTCCACAAAATCAGATGATAAAGAAAATAATAGGATAATTTGGGTTCCTTTAGGAGGAATTCTTCATTTATGTAGTACACACACAAGTAACAAGGGTAGCAAGCAGGTGCTAAGCTCAGAGAAGCTCAGAGTAAATAAGAGCATGGAAGGAGGTAAGGAAGACCTGTAAAAAACTGCATTTTCTCAGCCCTTTTGTCAGATGTTAACCGGTGGATGTGGAACATGTGGTCATTTTCACAGCAGGCTGCACTTGCCAGTTATTCCCCTGTTACTGACTTCATGAATCAACTTAATGAGCGAAGGTAGAGCTTAGAATTTCATTAAATGCCACTGCACAGCACTTCTGAACATGCCCTATTACCCATTTAAACTGTACTGAGACTCACTTCCCTCCTTTCTTTTCCCTCCCCAAAGAGAATAAGAATACCACGTTCTTTTTAATCCTGCTGCTATTTACTCTTCTACTAATCAGTCATTTTAAGATCTATAATCTTTTTTATGCTTCTCTCATCCTCTAATGAATCTATTACTCAGAAATCAAGAGACTTAAAAAGGCAAAGAATTTTGCTATTTTGCATGTGTTGGAATTTCATTCGATAGCATTGTCATTTTTGGAAAAAATATACTTTTCCTTATTAGCAAGCCAGCAACGTTTTAACCTACTTTCCATCACTAATACTGCTTTGCTTTTGAGAAATGCTAATATCCAATGAAATTAAACCAAGCCAGCCTGTCTTTTAAGATTTTTTTTCCTTTCACTCATGAAATGCATAATACTAAAGCTGATTGCCTGGCTGACTCCATTACTGGATAACCCCAAAATGTCAAATGATAGTGTTTGAATTAGGTGAGCAAAGCAGAATTACTAGTCCCACACAGGAAATTTGTGAATCATTATAAAATCAGTGAAAAGAAGAAAAGAGTTTATAGGAATTTAGCAGTTTGAAATTAATAATCGGGTTTTGGCTCCTGTATTGGCCTTTATTTTTTTCCACTTCATTTCCATTTGTGAACTGCAAGCCAATACGTTCAGAAGGAGCAATTAAACTCTCTTGACACCATGAACTGCCCTGCAGTTGGGTCATGATATTGTGAGCAATTAGACAGCCTGATTGAGGCCATTCAAAATACAGTCAGCTTCCCTCTATCTTCTTCCAAGACATAGTGACTGCTCAAAGCTAATCGCTAACATTGCTGGGCTGGCATTTTGTTTATTTATTTGTGGTTGTATTTAAATCCTCTGAAAGCATATTTTCATTCTTATTAACTTCATTTGGGAAAATGAAAGTTGGTTCTGTTCTTTCTATTCGCTTGTGAGGCAAAAATCCTATAAACAAATCTTAACACTAGAATCTTATCGTTAGTGCCATACTATTACTAAGGTCATGGACTTTTTCAAAGAAAATAAAATGGTCTAATCAAAAATACTGCTCATTCAAAAGAGTACTGTGCATCAGACATATTCTATTTCAGGTGGTTCTAAAAATACCTGTACTGTAACTGGCCCAGCTAATAATAGAAAGTAAATTAAAGAAGCAAGCCTCAAGAGTTTAGTGACTATGCAGCCATGACTAAGTGCAACTTTGCACCCGAAATAGTCTTCTAAACAATAGAAATTGTTAAGATGGAAAAGAAGAAGTTGGCAAGACAAAAAGGCTAAAAAATGTGGCTTCAAAGTAATCATAAATTTTCCAAGGGAACTACTCTACAGTCATTTGTCTTTTGACAATGCTCCCAAAGAGTGAACATCCCTTTATAGTCACCAAATGAAAGAGCATTGTAATGTGAATTTTGGCATTTTACATTCTTTAGATATGAAGTTACTGATTCTCTGAAGAAATTTAATGTTTGTGGTGGGGATTGCGGCAGGGGTAGAATTTGATTTAAATGTCACCCCATCTGGAAGTCTTTCCAAATGCTTCTACTCAGGGCTAGTTTCTCCCTTCTCTGGACTTAGCATTTTTCTTGGCCCTCTTTAAAGGTATTCCCAATGCTGTATAATTTATGAGATTGACTTTCCCACTAGATAAATGCTCAACTTTAAGTATAGGAATCAGGTATTAATCAATTTTGTATTTCCAGAACCTGATTCTGTACCTAGCACTTATTAACTTTAATAACAAATATATGAATACATATCATCTATCATGAACTCATAATCAAGCAGAAATTCCTAGAAAATGCTTTATTCCTTCCAATTCAATACCAAAAAACTATTGTGCTACACATGATTCTAGAACATGGATTTTTTTAAAGTATTCTCTAAGATAGTTAAGTTTATCAAAAAATAAATTTCAAGGGCAATACAGTAATTCAGCTGCACCAGCATTAAAAGAATCAAGGGAAATGCTCATGATGAGGCTAAATTTTTCTCTCATGTCTAAAGCACTCACTCTGCTGAAACCGCAAACATTCAATATTTGAAATATTTCCCCCTATATCAATGTTAGAAACATATCACACATTTATTTCCATTTGATATGTAAGGATAATTTTTAACATAGATTTCTGAGTTCTGGTTCATGAACTACGCTGTAAGAGCCTAAACTAATTTATACATTTTCCTTTCTAACACATACATTGCAAATGATTCAATATACGTGAAAGTGATTTGAACATTGCAAACTACCACACCACTGGGCCCTCAAAATAGGATGGAAGACCTAAGTTTTAAGTCCCTGAAACTAGACATGAATAATAAAGTTTCAGATACCAAATCCTAGGGAATAATCAGCTGTAAGAGTTGATCTATCACTTCAATTTGTTTCACATGTATTGCTATAGATCTTTCACTGAAAATACAGCATATTGGACTGAATTACTGCAGTTGTGAGCCCTTACTTTTCATGAAAGAAATGGCTTACAGTCTAGAAACCATTGTAATATCTCTGGGGAAATCAACAAGATCCCAGCTGTGAAGAAAAGTAATCTATACATGATGTAAAGAAGAATAAATATTGTTAATGATGGATCAGATAAGATTGGTACTAAGTTAGGGATCATTGGTATATAATAAATAAGTGATCTATAGTATTGTTTAATTACAAATGAAAAACTAATCTCAAAAGAGTTTGTCAATCAATGACTTCTTAATAGAAATATTCCACTTGCTCTGTTGAATTGGAAACTGGTGGAAATTTTTTAAAAGACAAAAAAAAAAAAATGGGGAGGTTTTTTTTGAGGACCTAAGAAGAATAGAAATTACTCAATGTCACTTCTTAAGTATATGTATCCCAAATTTCTAATTTTCACAAATTAAAAAATCATGTGTCAAATAAAAATTAAAAGAAATAGAAAAATTTTACAGAGCAATTTTCTGAGTGCTTGTTTCGAAGTTTGAAAAATATCTTACTATGAAGCAGTAAACAAGTTTTAAGTTTTCCTTATTGGCTTTTTGAGAGTTTAAACTTCTAAAAGAAAAGTCTAGCTCTTCCTTTGGTTGTGGTAACTTGACTGTAATCACACAGCAACAATCCAAAAATGCAATCCAATTCAGGACATGAGCTCATTAGTAATTTCCCCTCTCCCGTACCTCAGAGTGGGAAAAAGAAGATGTGAAATTACAAATGCATGCTTTTCTGATTCGAAAGGGTTTATAACATTAGAGATGAAAAGAAGCAATAATAACCAGTCACTTGATGATAAATGTTATTAAAACATTAAAAGATTATTGGGTAGGTATAGATTTTTCAGGTTAGCGTAGGTGTTTTTCAAGAAAAAGTTTGTGTTTGTATTTAAAGTAAAGCTGGAATGCTAAAATTTCTTTGAACATTTAACTTGATGGTCCTATTAAAATTATTTATTTTCCAATATAGATTTCATATACACTGCTAATTTCTGTGTGTTGCTGATATATGATCATTCATACATAATTGTATACATAAATCTCATGTGTATATATTTTGTTTGTATGTGTTGGTTACATTGTATATTTGATGCATGAATACACATATAATTATAGGTATTTAATTATGTAATTTTAGAATGTGTCTAACTGTCTTGCTCACCATCATTACACTTAGCATTTATATATCATAGCCCTCCTTTCTCTTCTTTCATTCTGTGTTTATACTCAATCAAAGTTTTTACCCTATTATTTCACCGAATATGCTCTCTACAAGATCATGCTACACTATTGTGTTTGATAATTGATTATCTTTTCTTACTTTAAATGGTTATTGAATTTTCTGTCAAGAGACCCCCATACTTGGCGGCGGTGGTGTTTCCCTCCGCACTGGCCACTCCTTCTCAATTTCCTTTGTAGAAAACTGTACCTCTTCCTGGTTTCTAAATTTTGGCACGCCCCACAGCATGGTTTTTAAACCCCATCAGTTTTCTATCTTTATATTCTCTCCAGATGATCTCATCCAGCCCTGGCTTTTAATACCACCTATAGTTAGATAACTACCAAATGTAAATCTTCTGCCTTGACCTTTCCTCTGAATTTTAGACTAACATAAAAGAAATATTTACGTGGCATTTACATTTGGCTTCTAAAAGCATCTTAAACTCATCATGTCCAAAAATGAATTTCCTTTCTCCTGAGTTTCAAATTTTAGTAAATGATGCTATCACTTATCAGTTCCTCTCGTCTCTTACGATTCACTCTCAGTCCATTAGTGCATCATGTTAGCTCTAATAAACCTACATTTGACTACATATCCATAAACTACGTTCTCAATAGACCCACATTTGACTATATATCCTCAAATATTTTCAGGGATCTTGAGATCAAATTTCAATACAAGGCATATTAACTTTAGGGAACACTTATGCAGGATTACCAACTGGGGACTGACTAAGATCATAATAGCAGAGACCTATATAAAAATCATAGCAGCATAGGCATATCTCCTCTTGAAGGGCTGAGCTACAAACAGTTACCACCTTTTCTCTTATCTTGTCACCTTATCCCACTTGTGAAGGAAATAATAAAGAAGTGGTACAAACTTAATAAATGAGTATAACAGGGTTTTAGGATATAAAATTAATATACGAAAATAAATTGCTTTCTTATATGCCAGCAGTAAATAACTGTAATTTGAAAACTTTAAAAAAGCACCATATGCACATGGGATAGCACCCCAAAATATGAAGTACTTAGGTATAAACATAACCAAATATAACCAAATAAATATAAATAAATTTAGGCATAACTATAACCAAATACAGGACCTATATGCTGAAAACTATAAAACAATGATGAAAAAAATCATAGAAAACCTGAAGAAATGGAGAGATATCCACAGTCATAGATTGGACGACTCATGAATGGTACCGAAACAATTGTCATCCACGTGCAAACAATATAATAAAATAAGCCCAGACAAAAACTTTACAATTTTAACAAAAATTATCTCAAAATTGATCACAAACACTAAATGTAAATAATAGAAAATATGAAAATTCTAAAAGAAAACATAGGAACAAATCTATATGACTTTAGGATTATTGATAAGCTATTACTTAAAATACTAAAGGTATACTACAAAAGAAATAATTGATAAGTTGGATGTCATTAAAGTGAAAAATTTCTGCTCTATGAAATACAAGGGAAAGAGAATGAAAAAATAAGCTAGTTACTGGGAGAAAATATTTGCAAAACATGTGTCTGATAAAGTACTTGTATCCAAAATATACAAAGAACTCTTAAAACTCCACAATAAACAAAAAAAGCAATTAAAAAGTAGGCAAAAGCTCTGAACAGACATCTTACCAAAGATAGGCAAATGGTAAATAAGCATATGGAAAGATGCCAAACATAACTAGACATCAGAGAGCTGCAAATTAAAACAACAATGAGATGTCCTTCCCCTCCTGTTATAATGGCTGAAATCCAAAAATCTAACAAATCCAATTGCTGGTAAGGATGTGGAGCAACAAGAATTCTCATTCATTGTTGGTGGAAATTCAAAATGTTATAGTGACTTAGGAAGACAGTTTGGCAATTTCTTACAAGCTTATCATAGTTTTACCATAATATCTAGCAATCGCATCCTTAGGTATTTATCCAACTGATTTGAAAACTTATATCAACACAAAAATCTGCATGATTATAGTATTTTTACTCCTAACAGCAAAAAATTCAGGCAACCAAAATGTCCTTTAATAAGTGAATGAATAAGCAAATTATGGTACATATGTGTAATGAAATATTATTCAGGGATAAAAAGAAACGAGCCACACAAAACACAAAAAGACATGGATAAATTTTAGATGCATATTGCTAAGTGAAAGAAGCCAGTCTAAAAAAGCCACATACCAGTAAGATTCCAACTACATATTCTGAAAAAGGTAAAACCATAGAAATGAAGGAGGGGAAATGTTCAATAGGTGAAGCACAGGGAAGTTTTTAGGGCAGAGAAAATATTCTGTATGATACTGTAGTCATGAATACATACTATGCATTTGTTAGAAGCCATAAAATTTTACAGCACAAAATATGAATGTTAATGTATGCAAATTAAAAAATTATTTTTGAAGATACAGAATCCCTGGAAAGCAGACTATGACAAAACATTATAATTGTAGTACAAATATGTCAAATAATCTCACCAAGAAGGGTGAAGGAATAAGTTGTTGACCTAAGTAATGTTGGAAAACAATAGAGTCTGTAAAACTAAAGACAAAAGGTGCAATGGATAAGCACTATACTCTAGTGGAGAGTTGTTTCCCGTGTGGGTGTGGGAAGAAATTCTGATACATTTATACTGAAATTGAACAATTAAGAAAATGTTGGTGGATAGTGGGAGCCAAGTTTTCTCATTGTTTTGAAAGGGAGGTTACAGACAAACATGCATAAAAGTCTCCAGTGATCCATGTGGTACTGGATTAGAATTAAAGACATCAGTATGAATTTTTGTTTAGCTAAAGAATAGGTACAGATTATAACATTGATAAGTGTTTATGATTCTATATATACCTGGGTTACTATGCACACATATCTCTTTGCTCTGCCAGGTGAGAGGGCCTAGAAGCAATACACCTCAGTAGAAAGGAGCATAACTATGCCAAAATATTTGTTTCTAATATCATTTTCCAATTAGAGAAACCAGAAGTTCTTAGATAAATGGTTGACACCCTGCTACACACACACACACACACACACACACACACACACACACACGCACGGGCAGTAATGGAGTATGTCTTTCAAAGAAACACAGGAGACAACTGAAAGATCTCCCAAGTGCCGACATTATAACAATTTGAGCAATGCAATAAATGAAATTGTATTGGATTATTTTTTTAAAAGTGTAAAATAAATATCTAAGGGTCAATAGTGACATAACTAAATGTTGTAAAAACTAATAAATGGGGGATAATAGACAAACCTTTCATTCAAAATAATTTCAAATAATTTATGCAGATTCTCCACCCTCAAGGAACAAAAGCCTATTTCATATACTGACTTTCTTCCAAAGAGTACAATATGGGGGCGGCTGCAGAGGAGGGAGGAAAGAGTTACTTTAGTGGAGAAACCTGACAAACACTATCTCTACCATGTAATCAAGCTTAACATCAATAATGGTAAGCCATGTTCACAGTATGTACCCTCCATATGATCTGATGAAAACGGCACTTTGCCTCTGTGATCTTCTTTCCAAAAACACATAATTCCAGTCTAACACACTGACAAGTCCCAAATGAGGGACATTCTACAAAATACTTCTCTAGTACTCTTCACGCCTCTCAAGGCCATTAAAAATAAGGAATCTTGAGAAACTTGCCAACAGCCAAGTGTACCTAAGAGGAAATGACTACAGATGTGATGTGGTATCCTGGATGGAAAGCAGGAACAAAAGGACATTAGGTATAAACTATGGAAATCTGAAAGTATGGGTTTTACTTAATAATAACGTATCAACATTTGTTCATTAACTGTAACAAATGTACCTTACTAATGTAAGACGTTAATAGTAGTGGAAACAGGATGGTAGGGTATGTGGAAATTCTTTATACTATCTTCGCAATTTTTCCGTATTCTAAAACTATATTTTTTGTAACCTAAATCTGTTCTAAAATAAAAAGGTTGTTTTAGCAAAAAAGATATGAAACTTATACAAAACTTATAAGTCATATATACGGAGTTCACATAATACTTTCAGTTCCTCTTCAGTAAAATATTAAGGCAGAGAGCTTCGGTTCAGGCTGGTGTTGCCTAGGATTTGCTACGCTATTGTGTTTCCCAAGCTCTGCGTGCCACGCAGTGATCAACATAGGATATATTGCTTTTTTGTGCTATTGCCTATGATCTTCATTGAAAAATACAGAAAATAATTCTATGGTTTTCAGCATTCTGTCTGATTGTACACTTTGAACCTGAACAATGATGGTGAAAGTAGGTGAAAATTCAGCCAAGCTTTGCATCTATCCTTGGTGTTATATCTCTGTCCCGTAGAATGGGGTACAATTTCCTAATTGGCATAAATGCACCATGCTGGCTAGTGGTGGCTCTGTACTATCTAAGAGAACATAGTTTGGGAAATCACAGTGCTTTGTTTTATTTATTAGATACTAATGATCTCTGCTTAATGTTGCAGATCTGTTCCTAAACTGACTACTCTATGCTTTCTCTTTTAATTTTTTAAAAAAGTTTATTTTAAGAATGTCCTATGTAAAAAAAGAATGTGCAAAACATATTTGCCAAGGTTAATAAGATTAATAACAGGCTGAGCATGGTGGCTCTTACCTGTAATCCTAAATACTTGGGAGGCTGAGGCAGGAAGATGGCTTGAGCCCAGGAGTTTGAGGCTATAATGAACTATGATCCCATCACTGCACTCCAGCCTGGACAACAGGGCAAAACCTTGTCTCAAAGACAAAAAAAAAAAAAAAAAAAAGAATAATAATAAAATAAACAACTCGCTCACCAGTATAAGAACCAAAATTTACCTACAATTTTAAAAATCACTGTGTGCCATTTGCCATTAGGTTCTCTTTTCTCTTCAAGAAGAAACTATGAAGAGAATGTTGTGTTTCTCGTTCAATTGATTTTTTTAAGAGTTATACTGGTGTATACGCATGTATGATCAAAATATTGTTTTCCCTATTTGCATGTTATAAATTTTATCCTACTCTCTATATTATTTTGCAACAAGCTCTGGTTTTATATAAAATTATGTTTCCAAGGTACATTATCTTTAGTATGTGCCATAATTGATTAGTGTTACAGCTGGGTCATGTTCTATTGTATAATTGTACCATAATTTTTTCATCTAATCTCCTGCCAGTAGATATTTTTCCCTATGATATTTTTTTTCCTTCTTAGTTAAAGTTCTAACGAACTTTCTTTTCTATTTCTTGGTATATATATGCAAAAATTTCTATTAACTACATGCTCATGAATGGAATTTAGACATCCTATGCTAGGCATATTTTTATTACATGATAGCTGATCATGTTCCCAAGTGGTTTGGAAAGAGTATAAGAAATTCACTGTTTTTGCCAACATTATTGGAGTCAGACTTAATTTTGCCAGTAAGGTACATGTAAAATCTCATTGTGATTTCCTTAATTACTATTGATGCTAAGAATATTTATACTTGTTTATTGGACACCTGACAGTGGAATGTCTGTTCATAATTTTTATCTATTTTTATTGGGGTTTGTTGCTGGTCTTTATCACTAGTATAAAAAACAGACATATATGTATACATATATGTAATTTAACTGTGTATAAATATATAGTGTATATATATATGTGTATGGTGCTATTATTTGTTAATCATATGTATTGAAATCTAATTTTGGCTTCTCCTGTCTCTTTATCAATACTCTTTTCATTAACAGAAGTTATTTTTTAAAGTAATATAATTTATCAAACTCCTCATTTATAGCTTGTGCTGTTTGAGTTTTATTAAAAATACTTTCCTATCATGATATCATAAAGATATTTTCCTATGTTATTTTCTAAAATTTCCATAATCTTGATATTCATTTTAGTCTTTTAACTATCTGGAATTGGTATTTTTTGGTATGATTCAACATTCCCTAATACTGTTTATTAAGGAAATATCTTTCTCCACATTTTCCACATTTAGGTTAGATTTATGTGTCTAGGATCACTGTTCTGATCTACTGTCTCACGTATCCATTCTTGTGCTAATACTTCATGGTCTTGGTTCCTCTTTAAAATAAGTCTAGATATTTGGTAGGCAGGCTCCTAACCTTATTAAATGTTGTCAGATGTGTCTTGGAAATTCTTTTGTTTTTCTGTAAAAATTCAAGATTTTCATGAAGATAATACTCCAAAAATAATTGCAATACTCTATGTACTAAGCATTCTAAAAGTAGAAGTCTGCCTTTGGTGGGCATTTTCTGCTTGAATTGGCCAATGTCCTCTTCCTTATCTTCTCCCTCAAAAGTGCTTTTAAGCTCCAACAGACTGCAGTTTCTTATCTATGATTTGTGCTATCTGATGACATTCCCTTTATCTTAAACTATTTTTAGTCTCTTTTTGCAATTACAGAATATCTAGAGTTGATTGTTTAAACTTTCCTCTTTCTTATAGCCCAGACTGTCTTTTAGCCTTCTCTTATTTCATGTTGGATTTGTATAAATTTTGTGACTGTTATCTATCAATATGATGTGTGGTTGTATGCCAAGGCAGAGGATATGCATGGACCTAAGCATACCTTTAGTATCAGGTATTAAAGTATATAGAACCTATGGAAGTGTTTTCAATTACTAATAGTTGAACCAGATGTAACATGTCAAGAGCCTTCGAAAATTAGATATTACTTAGGATTGCTAAAGAAAAATACCTTTAAATTGGGGGTGATAGTCACATTGTCAGCCTTGAACTTTAAACTCTCCATTAAACACATCCATTGCTGATCATGGAATATATATTGCTTTTATGACAGTAGAGGGCTAAACTGAAAGACCATGAAAATGTTGCTACTTGATAAAGGGCTTCATTTTTTAGGCTGTATTTCAATACCTGTATTTCAGGTATTGAATCATAAGCTCTCATAATGCTAGAGAGTATCACAAAGTCTGTTAAGTTCCTAAGATTCTTTGAAACAAATTTTCTCTGCTTTTACTATGTTACACTAAGACCCCAGGGAGGCCACAACCACCAACTAGAAGATGAAGGGAGAAAACAGGAGGAATAAAATAATTAGCTGTGTTCTTCCGGCACCAGACAAGGTTGCCCACTATCTCCACTTCTATTTAACATAGTGCTGGAAGTCCTGGCCACAGCAATCAGGCAAGAGAGCGGAATTAAAGGCATACAAATGGGAACAGAAGAGATCAAACTCTCACTATTTGCTGATGATATGATATTATACCTAGAAAACCCCAAAGATTCAACCAAGAGGCTACTGGAACTGATAA
>RJWJ010010982.1:0-45581 GCA_004363605.1 Indri indri | reverse complement strand
TTTTAGAGGTCCTTTGACCTTTGTTAATGCAGATATAAGAAACAGTGCTGTGTAAGGAAACTGTATACTTAAAATTTGTACATTTTCTAGTTTGTGGTTTATATGACTACATATTTGAAAATTCTCATATTTAAAACAGACAATGCACTATAATTTTTTAATGAAGTCTAAAAAGTGCAGAGAGAATGTTATTTAACCTCATTTTTAAAGCCATGAATTCCTTGAAATTGCAATTTTATAAGTTTGCTTCAATTTATTTCTTGAGTTTATTCTGTACTATTTTAAAATTGGCACACTCCTTAAGTTTTAGGTGCAGGTTTCAAGGTTGAAATACACTTCTCTTAACCAGGAGGGTGAGCCAAGTTACCATTACAGTAGGGTTTTCATGAAACACAGTGTCAGCACTTAGTACAATTTGAAAAGAAATAAAATACAGTAAACTATAGAATTGCATGCTTTACATGAATTTCTGGTGACTCCTGCTTGCTCTGACACAGTTCCATCCAACCATATATTTCCTAGATAAATGTATTATCCCTGACAAGATACTCATTTCTAATCTCACAGTATTACAATGTTAACTGTGATCATTCACAGTCTTAATATGATCTAGGCCTTCAACCATAACCAGGGCCTGTCATCTAAGTACTGCTGTGGTTCTGACACAATGAACATTTTAAACTCGCATTCCTCTAAAATTAGTTAGTAATATAAAATATTATTATGTGACTTAGCATTTCAAGACTGAGTATTTTAGGTAGCTAATGATCTCTATTGTTTCCCCCTTGTTTCTTCTTGCAATCATTAGTTCATAATTTCTAAGACCATTAAATATCTGAGAAAAGTATCCACTTTTAACAGCACATAAGAAATCCATGTGTCCATTTTCCTTTTCATATGTAGCCAACAAAATTTTATAGTTTTTTTTCGAATGTGCAATAACTCGGTAACAGCCAATGTCAACAAAATCAAAGGACCTTAAAATTATAGAGCAAGAAAGACACTGGATAAAAATCTAACCAACCACCTCACTCTATAGATGAGGAAATGCAGTTACTAGAAGTGCGAAATCCATTTTTCAAGGTCACACTAGTTACAAGCTATGGCTGTACTATGGAACAAATATCCTGATTCTAAAATTAAGATACAACACTGGTTATTTAGATTATTCTGAAGTTAGTCAAACTTGATGGTGCATACCAATTACCTTACTTAAATATAATAGTTATATTTGTTTAATTTTGGTAGTAAATATATTAATTTTAAACAAACAACTACGAGGACTAGTTTTTCCAAAGTGATTTCCTATCACATGGAAACACAAACAGAAAGTTGACAGTTTCTTTCCTCATTTACAAAGCAACAGTAGTGCTCTTGAAGATTGATACAACATCTAATATTTAATGTACTTCATTTCTTTGCTTATTTGGCACTCAATTTCATCACATGTCAAACTTTATATATTCATAGTTATTACATATTTTGAACATATTATAAAATTCTATTGCATCTTCTTTCAATCCTGCAATAATTGTGTTACTAAAATTTGACTATTTGTGGAATTAATGCTTGTTTAAGGTGAATGAAGCAAAAGTTGGAGAGCCATGAGAAGCTGCTTGTTGTCAAAATACATTTTTTTCCTTCCAAATATTGTCAGCCTGAGAAAGATAGTACACACCATCACCTGTTAATGCTTCTATAATTATTAACAAACTTAATGGAATTTGGTATACTGTTCTGAAACATTTCTTATTTATTTATTTATTTAGAAACAGAGTCTTGCTCTGTTACCCAGGCTAGAGTGCAGTGGCATCATCATAGCTCACAGTAACCTCAAACTCCTCCTGTGATCCTCAAGTGATCCTCCTGCCTCAGCCTCTCGAGTAGCTAGGACTACAGGCGCATGCCACCACACATGGCTATTTTTTTTCTTTCTATTTTTAGTAGCGATGGGGTCTCACTCTTGCTCGGACTGTTCTCAACCTCCTGACCTCAAGGGATCCTCCTGCCTTGGCCTCCCAGAGTATAGGATTACAGGCATACACCATCATGCCTATCCTAAACATTTCATATTTAATTCTTAAAGAATAATTCAGGTTTTTGAAGGCTCTTAGTTACATACTAGGTTTAAGATGCAGTGAAATGACTAAGTCATCTGCCTTTTGCTTTAAGAATCACTGATTGACATTTCTTTGTTTCTTACAAAAACATATTCACCATCCTTTTAGTATGACTTATAAAGTAATTTAATACAACTACCCTTTCGTATCATATATTTTGAAATATTCCATATTATCTTTGTGGCAACAAAAGCAAAGCTCACCACACCATTAACTTCATTTCCATGACATTCAGACAAATGATTTCAGATGTTAATGCGTGCTTCAGCAATTTATATAGGCATGTCAAAGAAATATGGAAGCCTTCTGGGGAGTGGTAATTTAATCTGTTCAAGAAATAATAAATTCTCAAAGGTTAGGTGTATATATATGCAAGTATATGCCTCATATGGAAGTATGCTTACCTATAAACTAAAGCCTTTGTTAAGTGTTTGAAACCTATCCTATTTTATTCTTTCTATGTCCCAACTCCTCAAGTGCGTAAGTGTATAGATTGTGGTGTTAGGAAGGCCTGGGTTTTGGTCTTGGCTTTGTCACGTAATAGATCTGTGACCTTGGGAAAATTGTTAAACCATTCGAAGTCTCAGTCTCCCTATCAGTGAACCAAAGATAATAAATTTTACCTACCCCAGAGGATTGTTGCAAAGATAAATTGAAATAAATGGTATAAGGCACTCAGCCTCCCAGGTACTTTTATTTTTTCTAATAAAGCCATTCCACTTGGTGTTTATAAAACAACTTATAGTTTTTGTCTGTTGTGCCATTATTTGAGCCACTTCTGCAAATTAAATAGCCATTGTATAACGGTCATGCCTTGAGTCCAAGTCCAGATTTCACTTCTGCTATGAAACCAATATCCAATTCTGTGTGTGTTTCTTATTGGCTCAGCTAAAGTTGTATTTTATAATGTTATTCTCTAATTTCCAGTGTCTTACTTATTAGTGCTTAATTATATATTACATCATACTAATGATGATGTCTGTGCACGTTTCATCTTCCCAATTAGACTGCAAGTTATTAGTGAAATTGGAGTGAGTCATAGATCTCTCTTGTAGCCCACAAGGATTAGCCACATAGTAAGTGCTTAATTGATCAACACTAGATGAATTATGTATTTGGTACTAGTTCCCTATCTCTGTCTCACTCCTCATATATCATTGTCATTTGAACCCCCTCAATAAAAAATGTGTTTTGGGAGGAAAACATGTAGAGATGCACATGAGAAACAAATGTTTCATTTTGCTGACATTTTCTGGGTCAGATTTCTCTCTCTCTCTCTCTCTCTCTCTCTTTCTCTCTCTCTCTCTCCCCCTCTCTAAGTTTCCTGATAATGTATTCAATATTCAAGCAGGCATGAATCTAGGTTTTCTGGGCCCTGAAAATTATGTAATATGAGGGGAACTCTTTAGTATCTTAGTATTATTATTTTACTAATATTATTTTTTGCAATTTTACAAAATCGTATGACTCATTTGATACATTGGTAGGAAATCCAATCCCTTCTGGAAATACATGGTGTGCATTTTATTGGTATTGAAGGAGTTCAGAATGCATCACTCAAAAATATGCCACTTTGGCATAAAAATTATTTTGAGCTAAAGGCACTTGAAAAACAGCAGGTAGAAGAAGATCATTCTGACCTTCATTCTATTTCTTAAAAGCAGGAGATGAAATTCCCACGTGAAAAATGTTCTCCCTGTACTGGAAGGAAAGTAACATTCTTATCACCAAGGACAGGAAATTGAGGCTGAGGGAAACCTGCACAAACGAACTTTGTTAAACTAACCCTTATCTTCCTATTCATTTCTTCACCCACTTAACTGCCCTAGCCCAAGCACTTTTGCCTTGTCACATTTTCACAATTTCTTTGTCCAATTCAGCATATGAGTGTTTAACTGCGTCTTTGGGTCTTCATTTCCTTTGAAGGCTCCCGTGTCATGTAAAACTTGTGTTGAATAAATTTGTACGCTTTTCTCCTGTTAATATGTTTTATGTCAGTTTCATTCTCAGGCCCAGAGGAAAAACCCTAAGAGGATAAAGGTAAAAGTTTGCCTTTCCTACAGTATCAAGGTAAATCCTCTTCTGCATGCAATAGTTGCTCCTGGTAAAGTTCCCAATTTGTGTTGTCATTTCCAGATATTTTACCCCATGATGATAAATGATATTGAAGGGAATAATTTTTTCAGCTGAAGTGTTGTTCTCTTTTATACTACCAAGTTAATTTTTACACATTGTGACTAAAACATCATCAATAACAGCAAAAAAATCAACTTATGGTTTGAAGACATCTGTATTGTTTCCCATTGCTATAAACAATTACCACAAACTTAGTGGTTTAAGACAACACAAATTTCTTAGTTTACAATTCCAGAGGTCAGAAATCTGAAATGAGTCTCCTTGGGATAAAATCAAGGTGTCAGCAGGGCTGTATTCCCTCCTGGAAGCTCTAGACAAGAATCTATTTCCCTGCCTTCCCCCCTCACCTTCTAGAAGTCACCTACATTCTTTGAATCATGGTCACTTTACATATTTAGAGAGCCAGCAGTGTTGGACCAAGTTTTTGTCACACTGCAATCTCTCATTCACCCTTTTCTGCCTTCCTCTTCTACTTTTAAGGACCCTTGTGATCACATTAGGCTCACTAGGATAATCCAAGATAATCTTCTTACTTTAAGGTCAACTAAATAGCAACATTAATTATATCTGCAACCATAATCCTCCTTTGCCATGTAATCTAACATATTCACAGTTTCCAGAGATAAGAATGTGGACATCTGTGGAGGGGGCTATTATTCTGCCTACCACAACATCCTTTGGGAAATCATTGAACAATGATTAGCATCCATTCATGTGAAATGATCATAAAATAAATAATAAGAATTATTTCTGGGTCAATAACACATTTCTTTATTCAACAAATGTAGTTGGTCATCGTTACTTGCAGTAGATAGTTGTGAACTATCTACAAAATAGCTGTGAACACTGAATTAGCCAATACTGAAGCATTGTTCCTAGGGGAAATACGGATATATATGCACATATCTCACATAGGTTATCATCTTAAAGCCCCCAAACAACTCATCCTGAGAGATTCTATTTTCTTTACTTTACAAAAGAGAAAATGTTTATACATTTTAAGTGACTTGCCTGAGGGCACCCACTAACAGATAGCAGAGTTGGGAATTAAACCCTATACAAAAGTCCCCCCACCTTTCCCACCCTCACCTGACCCCCATCAGAGCTTCTTGAACTATACTGCACTGCCCTCTGACATCTTGATCCTCTGCTCATTTCAATATTTAGAGCTGGAACAGGGCAGAATGGGAGCCTTGATGGACCTCAGCTGGAAACCCAAGCAACTCAGATTTGTTGTTGATCTGACCATGTCAATAAATGACACTGAAAACTCCATGAGTATATATTTTGGGATTACATATAAATTTTAGTGAGTAAGCATATTCACAGATACAGAATCCTCAAATAATTAGGGTCAACTCTATTTTTTTGAGCACCTACTGTGTACCATGCATCGTTCTAGGTTCTGGGGAGAGAAGGAAATTCCTTGGTCTCTCATGACTTAAGGAGTTGAACAATAAACAAGTATTTAGATAGATAGATATCCATGATAGTTCTATATAGGAGAGGGAAGGAGAGAGAGAGAGAGACAGAGAGAGAGAGAGAGAGAGAGAGAGAGAGAGAGAGAGAGAGAGAGAGAAAATGTGTATCTGAGCTAGAATCAGACCAAGATCTCCAGAGAAGTAAACATGCAAAAATACAACTGACAATACCAGTGAAGCAACTGTGTGATCTCATTTTCACTGACCTTGAAAATTTTCATTTTCTCGTGCTATTCCTGGCAAGTAGGCTTAGGAAAAAAACGAGTAAGGCTTAACACAACTCTGAAGAATTAGCATAGTCAGCTGCTCAGCTGAGCAAAAGTTTTAATGTAAAGTACTGTTAATCGAGAGAGTGGTACCACGCTATACAGACAGTGTTGCTGTTCCTTTTTATAACTGCCCTCATTCTGCCAAAAATCCTAAGAATCACTCATTAGCACCCTTAAAACAACTTGAAGATGGTACCCCCTGCAAATACTATAAGCATGTCTCAAGAAAACTTACCTAAATCAACAACACTTGTATACATATATCTAATGTTGAATTTCAAAAACTAGAGCAAAAGTTGTCCGAAATGAACGTACTTTCTGTACAAGTAAAAGATGAAGAAGAAAAATGAAGAAGGATTTAAGCTTTCTGTACTATTGGGATTTAATTACATTAGATGCGACATTTTATAAATATTTTGCAACGTGGGCAGATCCTTTGGAATGCTTAAACTGAAATATTGTAAGGATGCCAAGTCTTCTAGTATCATTTAAAAGAAAAAAAGACCCTGAAGTTCAATTTTCAGTAAATGAGACAAATTTATTCATAACTGACTATAGTTATTACAAAATTAAGGTAAATTAAGGTGAAAACATAGTAATATATATATATATTTCTGCTAAATATCAGATGAGAATATTAAATTTAAAAAATGTATAGGAAAGAGCCAAAATAGTTTTAATAATCTATTGAGTTCCACAGGGAAACACCATTGTGTTTCCAGGAACAAGCATAGTGCTAATGCTAACAGTAATAATAATATTTATAAAGCACTCATTTTCCCTACTGAGGCACTCAAGATGTGACAGTTTAAATATGATTATAAATAATGACTTAACCTTTTTTATTACTACAATGAACAAATTGTGAAGGTATTCACTTATGTTTTTGGAGGTCAAAAGTACTAACAGAAATAAAGCTATTCCTGAATGTGCCAAACTAGAAGTATTTAGATCTGAGTTTTAGTTTAAGTTCCCCCAGGAGACTATCACAGAAATACCCCTACATGTTTCTTACATTTTAGGAGTTTATGTACTGTATATTAAGGTGGGATTTATGTGATGAGTTTGTTTTTATGCTTCTTCCCTCCCTCTCCTTTGTTCCTTCCTTCCTTTTCGTTTTGTGAAACATTTACTGTAAGCGGCCAACAGGAATAAGGCCTGCTGTGAAAGCAATCAGAAATACCTTCATTCAAACGTTTAAAAATGATATTCTCAGTATTATATGGTTATATATTCGTGGAATTAGAGGGAAATAAATGTCATGAGGTCAACTATTCTGCATTTACAGTTAAGGAAACTGAAGTCCATGATATGGAAACAATTTTGCATATACCGCATGGTGACTCAACAATAGAGTCAAAGCTAGAATTGATATTTCCTTATGTCTGCTCAGGTGTTTCTTCAACTATACTGTGCAACAGGTATGCTCTGATTACCTACTGTGTCCCAGGTATCATGTGAACACTATGGAAAAAATGCACGGATTATCTACAAAGTTTACTACGATTGTGGGTGCCTTCCCTCTTTGTCCTCAAAGTTTATATAAATTCTACGAGGGCCAATACCATTTTGTCTTGCTCACCATTTTTCCCTTGCACCTAGCACAATGCTTGGTCCATGGTAGATGCTAAACAGTTTTGCTATATAAATGATGTGTGTAAAAGATGTATTAGTGAAAGAAATGAAAGATGATAAGCCCATTTCATTGAACATAAGTTCTTTGGAATTCAGAGGGACTTTATAAAATTATTTTTAATATTTCAAGTGAAAAGGGCTTTGTTTATCAAATAAGTATTAATAGATTCCTCCCAAATAATTTTTAGCACATACTTCTAGCATGCTGGTCTAACTTGATGTCTAAGAGATCATTTGAATGCACAAAGAAAGATTTTTATGTATTTTTGGTGCCAGAAAATAAAAACTCAGGATCTAGAAATTTTGAGTAAACCCAGCTGGGCTGATGTCAATTTTATTGTATTTATATGTTCAGCTCAGAATATTGTGTTAGCTGGCAGGAAACAAAAAATTCAAATGCCGATAAAAATAAATGACTCAATTTGGGTTTTACTGAAATAACATAACTTGAGAATTTTACATATTTGATGAGGGAGCCCTCAGTCCCAGAAAAGCTGTGGGGCCTCGGTTATTTGTCCCTTTTAGTGTAATCATGCCTTTATAATTCCAATCCATTTCCAACCCTTTTAACACGTCTGTTCCACATTGTGAGCATCAAAGTTTGATATCACTAAAATCCAACAGTGGAACCACTTAATTGATCATGGACCTTACTGGAAACATTCCCAAACAAACTATAGCTGAGTCCTTTGCTTCCCTTTCTGGGTGATAAACATTGGCTTCTCACTGCATTGCACTAGGAATGATCTCTAAGTTTGGCTCATCTTCATTCGATTATGATAATTACGAACGATTGCTGTGGTGTCTCATTGGTTTTCTCTCAGAGACAGGCAAAATGTTAGAAAAAGAATTCAAGTAAAATGATGCATGACCTTTTTTAGAGCCCATAAACCTGTTGTCATTTGAACAATGTCTGGGCTAGTGGCTAACATATTTCCATGCACAGACTTCCTTTCTTTTCATCTTTTACTACCAAGTCTCTCTAGCACTCAGTCGCCCATTCAGATAAATAGTTGCAATTACAAGGACACTGCAAGCGTGTTTTCCAACTGAATTAATTTCACTGAAATCTTACTGTGCCTTCATAATACAGCGTGGGATACCAACAGGAAGTCACTCATATCTTCCCACAGCCTGTGGTTATTATACTCCATGTCTTTGTACACTAGTGCCTAGTACAGTGGAAAGAAAAAGCCACAGTGCGAAGTGCATATATTTGAAGCATGGAATCGTGTTTGCTAAATGCACATCTTGTGGAAATTCATCATACTGGAGCTTGATTTCCCTATTTGTGAAATGAGAAAGTGATAGTTAACTCTCATTGAATTTTTATGAGGATTAAATCAGATAAAAAGTGTGGTTGAAACTTGTTCAATTCTTACAAGTCCATTTTGTGGACCTGGATGATTTTTCTGTTGAAGAAGCAGAATAACTCTGGAACAGAAACTTTATTTAAAGTCCAAGAAAACTGAAATACCCTTGAACAAAGTGAAGGTTGCTAAAAAAATTTTTTTTTAAACCATTAAAGTAATATCCAGTCTGAGTCACTTTATGAAAGTTTATTTTGCTTCTTTGTTTCAAATCGACACACTATTTGTTCACACTGTGGCACAATATGCCACAGAGGTAAATATAATTTGTTCATTCATGCAGAAATCCCATACAAGGCATTTACTCAGGGTAGGGATAACCTAAATCATTGCTTCTCAAAGCTAAGTCCAAGAGCCACTTGCATTTAAAGATGCTGGAGGTATAAACATTCCAGTGCTAACATTCATCGGGTGTCGGCCAGATGGGAGGGGGAGGAGGGGATGGGTCTGTTCACACCTAATGGGCGTGGTGCACACCATCTGGGGGATGGACATGCTTGAAGCTCTGACTCAGGTGGGGCAAGGGCAGTATACGTAACCTAAACATTTGTACCCCCATAATATACTGAAATGAAAAAGAAAAAAAAAAAATAAAGATGCTGAAGGTAGCTGTTGATAGTGCAGTTCTCCTGAACTTTGCCTCTGACCTACCAAATTACTGTTTCTGGGTGTGGAGCCATGAAATCAATATGCTATCAAGAATCTCAGGTGATTTTTCTGAACACTAAAAGTTTGACACTCATTAAGGAAACGACATAGCTGGTTACTATACAATTCCAATTTAGGCCTATGTAAAACCTGGGTACAAATTAGAAAAAACATTTCAAGTATCTTTGAATCTAGAATACACCATCATATGGAAGAGAACATAATCCTTCTGTGTAATTACTATCAAGAATGGAAGTATCCCCACGCAAATATTTTCAACCTTGCTTTGGCTTCATTACTTATGATTTTTACCCACAAGCTTTATATCCTTTGAGTGGTTAGTTATAGAGATAGGATTGGAAAGGCTTGCTAATGTGGGTAAATCTGTGTCTGTGATGTAACACACACATTGTTTTTAACCCCAGGATAAATAGAATTATGAGTAATAGAATAATATTAAGAAAGGAAAGCAAGAAAGAAGGAAGGAAAAGTAATTTTTCTAAATACTAAAAGTGAAATGCCAATTTCAGCTGGAATTAACAGCCTTCCACATTAGTAGATGATTCATTACTCATGAAATTAAATATTGGATAGGAAACATTTTCAAAGGTGCATTACATGAAAAAAATAGCAACTGCTAAGGAATGATCTATTGCATTGTTTCCATCCCTGATTTATGTCTCTATAACTGCAGCTTCACACAAAGAGATATGTTTTCCAATAAACTAAATTGAGTGTTCAATATGTGAATAAATAGAACAATTTTTTTTCAAATAACATGCAGATTTACAAGTAGCGGAGAATAAGCACCCCAAAAATAATTCTATTATTAAGGATACAGTAATGCATTTATGTAATAGTTTTTAAAACTAGACCAGTGTATAAAGTAGGAAACACAGAGGTTTGTTTTTCCTTTTCAGGTTCAGACATAAATAAGTTAATTTAAATTTTCTGAAAATGTCAGACTTTACTACCAGAAGCTTTACTTTCTCTCTGAAACTAAATTGCATCTTTTAATCTGGCCTCATTTTAACTTCATTTTATTGGAATACAGAAAAATTGCCATCACTTCTGTTCTTTTCCAGTGCCCAATGTCATAGTTTGTTTTAAAAATGTCTTTCATTACAAGAGAAGTATTACATTTAATTGATAACAAGAGAAAGAGATTAATACAAAGTAGCATGGTGGCAAAAGGGAATCAAAGAGGTAGATGTTTCTTGTGGATCCCAAAACCACCTGAATCAACATTTTAGTTTTAGCATGCTCCCCAGGTAATTGTACTTCAGAATATTATAAGATCATGCTTTGAGAAATATGTCTAATGGAAATGGAGCAAGTTCGAATGAGCAGGTGTAAATGACTTATCATAAGAATATAAAAAAAGAATATAAAATAAATTATCTTAGTGTACATCAAATTGTATTTTATTATACACACATGAAATACTTAGAAACAATAACTCAGCATTGTCCCATGCATGTTTATAGCTTGCTTTTAGGATTGGTCTACATCACACCTAGCTGTCACAATTCCAAAATGGGTACAACGTCCTAGTACTCTAGTCATTTAACTGTTTTTTTGTACAAAACAAACCACTCCCACCTTTCTTGAAGCAGCTTGATTAACTGTCCTATCATTAATGAGGCTACCTGCCTTATCTAGATTCCTATTGCACCTAAAAAACTGACCCCCACTCTGGGAATGAGCTTCAGATACCTGCTGATCTCACATTCTGTCCTGCGTATGTTCACATAGACAAGTATGTTGCTTTTCCATCACCTCCAGGTTCCTCTATAACTTCTCTGCAGTTACTTAGAAAATAAAAAGTAGATAAGGTGGATGAAACGTGGTAAGATATCGTACTTTATTCTCACTCCTTTTACCAGTTGGTTTTCCAGTCTCCTCACTGTATTAGATATGGAATGAAAAATGTCTGCCTCATTTTCAGCATAGGCTCAACGTAAAAGCAGCGTGTTACACACTTTTCTTCAAGGATATCACCACCTTTGCCTATCTCAGTGGACAGTCTATCTGGTCCTATATAATCACTCCTGTATGGCCTAAATTCTATTTCTGAAAAAGGCTCTGATAATTTATCTCATATCAGTGATTTTTATTTTGAAAAGTCAAAGCATATTTGAGACCTGAAAATTTATAATAAACTAGACTTTGCAAATTTTATAAACCATTGTCCTTAGGCATATCTGACTGTATGTAAGAAATTCTTCATGTCACTCCAATATCTATAGCTGCCAATTAGTCTTCTTAGACACTGTAAACTAATTTTTCAAGCTATATGCATAAGAAATTGATTTTAAAGGAAGCGTGGCAATTTAGATTTAAACCTCTGTACTCTTAGTATGCCTTTAGGGGCTCAAAGACTGAACAGATAAATGGTGACTAAAGTAAGCATTACTTTTAAAATGCTTGGAAAAGGAAACAAGTTTTATTCATAGCAGTAGCAGTTAGGATTGTGGTAAAAACTGTACTAATTAGCATTAGAAAAACAACTTCTATTCCATGGGAGAATGACTGATACAGATAATCACTGAGATGACATTAAATGAAATTGAGTCCAATGTACTTTTCTAAGAACGATAAGCTTACATTATTTTCAGCTGATTATACTTTTTCAGTGCAGATGTATACTAAATTAAATGTATCCATTATGGAATTGAGTTAATCATCAGCAATTTTAAGACAATTAAGAAGTTTTTTTCCTTTTTAAGTAGGTATTCAGATAGTGTCTTCTGGATAAGAAGAGGGAAAGAACAAGAGTTCTAGCATGTTCAAGCTTTGTTTGAAAATACTAGTAATATTAGCATAGGTATGAGGATATACTTTCTCATACATAATTGAATTCAATGCTAAGAACAAACTCCCGAATGGCGATTAAGTTATTACTTTAACCCTTAAAAAAGAAGAAGTCAAGAGGTTAAGTTAATGGTTCAAGGACATGGCAAATGACGGACCCAGGACTATATGCCCTTGAGAGGCATCAATGCATATTTACTATTTCCAAACAACATGATCCATTTTAGTTTGTTTCCTTTCTACTAAATATTTTCTAAATTAGTCTAAACTATTATCTGATAAAATAATACTAAATATTTCAACAGTATTCTAGGAAATATTTGAGATTTTCTATCACATCAAGATTATATTTTCTTTCTGATATTAAAAAAATGAAGAAACTGAATTAATTGTGAAAGCTTAAGTGGATTCAAGTCTTCTGACTTTGTCTATTAATCTTCCTATAATGTTATAGCAATAAAGATCTAAGGAACGGGGGGTATGAAATTACTTTCTCTGGGTTTTACTCTAAACCCACCAAAGTGACCAAAAAGAGACCATTGCCACTTGTCCTAGTGACTACATATGGGATTCTCAACTGTGGCTACATATTGGAATGACCTAGGGACTATCAGTGTGTTTTAATGCATCCAAGAAATTCCAATGTGCAGCCAGAGTTGAGGATCACTGTTGCTGACACAAAGGCAGTGATAATGAAGGCAAGTCCCAAGCATAGACTCTCTCCCCTCCCCGAATCCTTTTTAATACATAAGAAATTAAGATTATTTTCCCTAATTAACAGAAGAAGAAACTTGGGATCACAAAACTTTAGGGGATTCTAAAGATCTAGTCCATTGGTTCTCAACTCTAGCTACACATCTGAATAACCTAGGGAGCTCTTAAAAACACAAATACAAAGGTCCACCCCAGGTCTAAAAATCAAAATATCTGGCTGTGGGGCCTGGACATCATTATTTTTAAAAGCAACATAGATGATTCTAATGTGCAACCAGGGTTAAGAACCATTAAATGAGTTCCTCAATAATTTGTAATTAGGGACTTAAAGCTATTTGCTCTAAGAAGGCAAAGTAGAATTAGCTGGGTTTGAATAATTGCCTTTTTACTTAAAATAATAATGTGCTTCTAACTACAGAAGATGATTTGATTTAAATGTTTCATGATATTTTAACTTTAAGTATTGCCAATACATTTATTGAATACAAGAAAAACATAGGTGCTTTTGAAGAGAGATTGTCTTTATTTTATAAGCACAAATATACATAGCATATCTATTATCAGTCATAATATCTTTAATGCATCTAGTGGAGGAAAATAGAATCTATTCCACAGACCTTGAGAGGTTTAATATTTCTTCTTCAGGACAGACTTAATCCTTTTCAGAAATTTTATACTTAGTAATTTTCCCCAAATCTCTTATGATGGCATCTGCATTTGATAATAATGACGTTTATATCAAATAATGCGTGATATAGTCCTTTAAAATTCATAGGATATCAACGTTTTTATTTGCATACACAGTATATTCATATTTTTTTCAAATTTAATGCTAATTATTGTATCAACAGATGTAGAAGCTATAAAAGTAACCATTATCCTTTAGTACCTTGAAGTACTACTTGTTTGTTTACAGTGATGTTTTTATGCTGCAGAGTCTTTAACATAAAGCAGAGCACTGAAAGATCACTCAGTTTGGAAGTTTGGATAGACATGTACTTTACATGAAATCTTCAGTCTTTGTTACAGACTATTGGTACTAGAATTCCATAAACTGCCTCAAAAATGCAATTTATGATGTCAAACATCCTCAGCTATTAGGATTTCACATTACTAAACCTCAGGAGTAATTTTCTTTTCAAATATTAGTGTACAGTTTCATTTATAACTAGTAAGTTCCTTAATTATCATATAATTACAAATCTATAATTATAGTGTGATTCCATTTATATGAAATTCTAGAATAAGCAAAACTAGCCTATAGTGGCAGAAAGACTGGTAGTTGCCATGGAATAGGGAAGGGGAAAGATCGACAACACAGTGACATGAGAAAACTATCAGGTTTGATGGAAATGTTCCATGCCTTGAATATAGTGGCAGTTACATGAGTGAGTACATTTTCTGAACATGTCAAACTATAGAATCAAAATTGGTACATTGTATTGTATCTAAATTACATCTAAATAAATTTAGATTTTTAGAAGAACAAAAAATAGTGTACAGTAAAAGGTACTTCAAAAAGTTTATAACTAAGATGACCAGAAAATTATAAAGTCATCTGAAACTTAGAGAAACTGTTTCATTTCATATGGAATTCTTTTTATTTTACTTTTATAACACACAGAAGAGAATAAAAGCAGAAATTTTTATTTTAAATCTTTTTTTTGGTATTTTAAAACTGGGAGTTAATCAGATTATGGTCGAAATTGTCTCAAAGTGCCAAGTAATTAGCTAATCCATGTTTTTAGAGGCAAAATTTTTTTCATGGATGTAATTTTAGTACTTTCAACAATCTGTACCTATGAATAAAACAGAAGAGCCTAACTGGATCAAGGAAAGCACTTACATATTCTGTTAGTTGTACATATCATACCGCATATGCAAGCAGAGCAGATGCATTTAGCTGTGGTTAAAATATATGTAATGTTTTTCAAATGATGAGTAAATGGATATTAAATACCTCTGAAATTGGTAAGCAGCAGAGTTAACTGGTACCTATCCTCAGGCTTTCAGTGTTATCATAAAATTATTATATTGAAGAGGTCTAAATTATAGGATTGTAATTCTAGGATGAAACGTCTGGCCTTCTTACCCATCATAAAAATCAGTGTGTCATACCTTCTTCTGTGCAGGTATGATATAGATATACATTTCTTCCCAAATGTGACATTTATGTAATTTTGTAGATGTTGAAAATAGATAAGGAACCAAGGTAAGACATTTAATTGCTGGAATTCCTGTGATTTAGAATTCATTTAATATACACAATCCTGTTCTCATTATTGAGCCTCATATATACATACATATTATAAGGATACATAGGCCTTTTACAATTGTTACAATAAAAAATGAGATTATGAATACTCAGAAGCAATGTGGTACACTGAAAATATCACTAGACCAAAATTTGCCTCCTAGAAAAGTCAAATACCGCCTTGAAATTCAATTTTCTCATCTTTAAATTGAAATTTATGAACCCTTTCTTACCTAACTCATGGGGTTATGAGGATCAAATAATGTAATATATGAAAAAGTTCTGTAAAATATGAGGTATTGTTATTACACCTAGGTTTTCTGGACATAATATTTATTGTCAAGAAGTATATGTATCAAATTTTTATTATGTTTACATATTAGTTGGACCTTTAACTCAGCCATCTTGCTTTTAAGCACAAAACTAATGCACTCATGTCATACAGCCAAATGTTTATTAGACACACAGAATCACCATTTTAATAGCTTTTAATAGCTCTATAGCAGCACCATATCAGAAGCTTCAGTTTAAGTTAGATCCAAAACCTAATTCAATTGCTTTGGATTGTTATTTTCTAGAAACCCTTAGGAATGTGTATTTGCCTTACCCCTCCAAGAGCCTGCTACTATTAATAGCTAATGTAAACTATTCAGAGAAGAAATGAATCTATGCACCTTGAATGGTAACACCAAATTCTATTATGCATCATAATTTCTGAAGATTATAAATCACAGGAAAAATATAGCATTGAAATAAAGAACAATATTTTGAATCTGAAAACTTACTGTGTTCTTTTACTGTAAATCTGAATTCTGATCAGCATTCATCAACATAAGCATGCATGCATTAGTGTACATGAATTATGAAATATGGTATCAATATCAGTGATTAAGTATAACGTCTGTTACTTGGTCCAAAATTTTTTATAAAAGTATGTTTTCTGAGCACATAACAATTTGCCAGGCACTCACTGTATAAATGGTGTGACCTGTACTTTCATGTAGAAATGAAATAGACACGCTTTGAGGATTAAACACACACATACATGCACATATGTATTTACATATGTATAATTGATTTTACTTATAGCATTTGCAAGCTCTTATGGCTCATAGAGGCAGGTTTACAAAATATACCTCAGAAATAATTTCTAGAACCCGTGTCATTTCTACTATCAGCCCTTCCCCTTTTAGGTATTAGTTGCACTAATAAAAATAGTAAGGTAGATATCTTAGCTAATTTCAATGCCTCCAGCCATGTGACTATCTCCATTAGCCATGAGGCTCTAGTAGGCCTGAGAGAAGTAGAGAAAGATTGCTGTAAGGTTATGTCCCAAGAACTGAGTCTCCAAGATAGACACTGAAATATGGAGGAGAGCAACATATAAAGGGAAGGAATGAAAGGCAAATTAAGTATACTTTGCAATTTTATTATTTGTGGCTGTGAAATCATCCATTAGCATCATGATTAAAATAAATAACTTCAACTCTGATGGCAAAATAACTGGCCTCAGAATTGAATAAACAATATAATGAACAAAATGTCTATTCTCTAAAGAGTGCAAGTATACCCGAATCACTTATCTATAAAGATAAGCAATAAATCTCGTCCTCAAGTTATATGAATGGCATAATTTTATAAAAATGAGCTATCCTATGTAAGTTCAAGTCGAACACATGCCAAACATAATGTAATTTCAGAATTGAAAAAACAATTTGCAAAACTTATACTATGCTATATTGTGATAACTGAGCTAAGGATCATTAACGTTCTCTATTTCATTTATTTTATTTGTGTTTTGGAACTTTTAGTCCCAGTTCAATAATAAAATGAAAACTTGGTATAAATTGAAAGATATCCTGAAATACCTAAAAGATATTAAGATAACAAAATTGCCAATTGTCAAAGTAAAACAAACTTCAGTATCAGATGCTTAGTGCTAAAGACTGTGACATTCACTGTAGTGTTTTTGATATATTGCATATTATATTTGATCACATTATGTAGAAAACTCTTATAACAGGATTCTGTGTCACTTAATGGTCAATACACCAGCTATCAACTACAGCTCCAATTCAGCTGGAACAAAAGGAAGCCTCATTATAAAAAGCAGGCATTTGCCCTCCAAACTGATTCAAAACAAAGAATTCATAGGCCATCTTTATAATTATGGTGGCCAGTATGCCCCATATAATCCCTCATTCATATTTTCCTTTAATCTTGGCTGATTTCTTAAATCAAATCGATTTTGCATAATAGATTGTCATGCTTTCCTGATCCTCACTTCAATGTCTGTTTTGTTGTTTTGAAGACTCACTTTATTGTATTTGAGTGTACCTTTACACCTAAAGACATAACTAGCTACCTTTGGCCAGAACAAAGTGTAAGGTCATAAACTAGTACCTATAAAACAATATAAATGTGTATGAAAGCAAAAATGAATTATGTTATCTCTCTAAACACAAAAAGTCAAACCTTTTGCCATATAAATGAAGGGTAGTAAATTACTGCATGATTTTTACTTTAGAAGTAAAAATCAAAAAAATTTAAGCAGTAAAATTTAGAATAAGAATATAAATTTCAAAAGTTAAATCTAAATATGTGAATATCACTTTAAATAATTGCTAACATGGTTCCAATGTAAAGCTCCCAAAGTATGTGATAGAAATATTTTCAGCAAAAATAAAATGTATTTGCTAACATTTCAAGTAGCACATGTAAGCTTCAACCGAAGATTCATTGTCTCTCTTCCATTCCAGTATTCTCTTATAAGCAACTTTCCCCAGTGTCTGGTTTTGTTTCAGTATTGACTTTCTGTTTACAGATAAATATTGAAATTGAATGTTATTGGTTGGTTCTTGAATTGCTCTTTTTCTAAGAGAAACATAGTAATGAAATAGCCCTGCGACCTATAGGTCATTAAACATGAAATGTCCGATTTCAAATCAAAAGTATAGTTTATTATATCTCAAACAAGAAGCAGTACAAAGTGTGCTCCTAAACTATCAACACAGTTTTGTCATCTAGCTTGTTTATACCAGCAGTGAAGAGAAACCTGGAGAGCAAGTGGTGATGAAATCACAAAAAGGTGTTTTCCACAGCTTGTTGAGAATTGAATATTTTTTCTTGCAAGAAGTGGTCTAAAGCCTGAAAGAAGTGGTAGGCAGTTGGTACAAGGTCTGGTGAGTAGGGTGGATGACAGAGAGTTTCCAAGTCCAGCTTCTGTAGTTTGAGCAGTGTTGTTTGTGTGACATGTGTGTGGTTAAGCACTGTCTTGCAAGAGGATTGGCCTGTTTCTGTTGACCAGTCTTGGCTGCTTAATCACAAGCATCCTCATCATTTCATCCAATTGGTTGCAGTAGACATCTGCCGTAATTGGCTGACCAGGTTTCATGAAACTGTAGTGGGCAATACCAGCGCTGGACCACCAAACAGACACCATTAGCTTTTCTTGTTGAATATTTGGTTTTGCTTTGTGTTTTGGCACTTCATCTTTATCCAACCATTGTGCCTAACGCTTGCGATTGTCAAAAAGAATCCATTTTTCATCACACGTAGCAATAAGGTGTAGAAATGGCTGTCCTTTATGTTATGACAGCAAAGAAAGGCAAGCTTTGAGACGATTTCTCTTCTAATGCTCATTTCATTCATGGGGTACCTATCCATCCAGCTTCTTTACCTTGCTGATTTGTTTCAAATGGTCCAATATTGTTGAAATAGTAACATCAAACCTTGCCGCTAATTCGCGCGTAGGTTGAGATGGATTTGCTTGCACTACGGCTTTCAGCTCATCATTATCCACCTTGGTCTCAGGTTGCTCATGTGGTTCATTTTCAAGATTAAAATCACCAGAATGGAACTTTTCAAACCATCCATGTACTTTGTGTTCATTATCCACATCCTTCCCAAACACTTCATTGGTATTCTGAGCTGTCTGTGCTGCATTGGTTTCACAACAGAACTCATATTTGAAAATAGCACAAATTTTCTTCTTATCCATGGTCTCACAAAAATTGCTCTATAAAAAATTTGGAAGATAATCACAAGCCAAAACATGCATTTGAAAGACTGAGGATGTACCTTCACAATAAAAATAAAACTAGAAATGTCAAAGTGAAATATCAGAGATATGAACTGTCAATACTTAAGGGAATCAGACATTTCATACTTAATAATAATAATTACATGTATCAAGTAGCAGTATAAATCAAAGTAAAATGTAGGAACCCAGTTCAAATTATATTCAGGCACATTTACCAGGACATCTCATGGCAACATATCCCTGTAGGTCTGCTTTTTCTTCATGTATATATACTTTCCTCTGGGAAAAGTTAAGGTGATGAGTACTTCAAAAATTCCACTTTGCCTTTTCCGAAATAGGAAGTCTAGGCTTTCAGGATACCAGGTAAGTGCTCTTGATAACCATACAAGGGGTATTCCATATTCACTGAAAGGCCAATTCCTTTTCTCTAGAGTATACACTTATAAACTTGGATAATTTCTTTAGAGCAACCAGTTTTCATTAAAGACTTTCACACTTTGTTTTGTTTTCAGTTTCAAAGGCTAAATTAAAAATCACACTGTGGTTGCTTTTTAATCCCAAATACTTCTCCCTTGAACTTCTGGAGAAGGAGCAATTACTACATTAAACATGAAATAAAATAAAAATTTCTTACTGATGAAGCTTTGAACAAGGAAGTGAAAGTTTTCACGTGAAATATCTCATTAGATTCGCACAAAACTTTGTGAGTTGGGCTTCTATCATTCCCATGGGCCACTTCGTAGATAAAGTCACTTTTAAAAGGTTACATAATTGGGAAGTGACAAGAACATTGACTTTTCCATTTCTTCTTAAATTTATACTGCTTTGCTTCTAGGTCCAAAATAGACATCAGGAGATAAACCTAAGCTGAATTTACAACTTGTAAATGATTTAGCAACTAATGAAGCATTTGTGTAAGCTCTGGGCCCTCTTCAAATTATCCTCATAGCAATGTTGGGTGTTGAAAGTTTAGACATTTTCAGTTAAATGGTTGTCTGTGGAATGGAATCAGGTATACATGAGCATGAGCTCAGGATCTACTAAGTATGAGTTCTGTGATCTTGGCCAAGTTTCTTATCATTTATGAGCTTTCATTTCCTCATTTAGAAAATGGGGATAGCAGTACTGAACTCAACTAACTATTCTGAAAATTGAATGACATAGCAAGCACAAATGAAAACACTCCACATGATATTTAAAAGATACTAGCCTTTCAATTCAATGTTATTTCTGCCTCTACTCCTTATTTGAAAAATTATAGCTATAAAATGATAATTTTAGGGTTTGCTGATTGTCAGAACATCCTTAATGATAATATTGTGAAAATTTTTATAATTACAGAAGGTGTAGATAGGTAATTATCAATTATACTTACTAAGATGCAAAATCTTAAAAATATGGTTTAAGGTCAATTTTAAAGCTATTTTTAAAACTAATAGATTGACAACCTGGGATTTATCATCATACTGTTTTCTGTTGAGCTAACATGTTTTTAGGCCCTATGCCTCATGATGCACCTACAGTATGCATTCGTATGCCAACAAAATATAAATTGTCTTCTGCTAATACAATAAAGCATGCTCAGGAGATTTGAGAAACACCTGAAATGTAATAAAGTAGTTTTTAATAACTTCCTAAATTCCTATGACAACTTAAATATGTAAATACATGAATAGTACTATAATTAACATTGGTACACATGAAATAAGGACTTCTGTGAATAAAAATGTGTTTAGCATTCAATGAACATTTATTAATAAACTAAATATTTACTTATCTTTTTTTTACAGTGGGGAAATACTTCTGTATCTAATTCCAGCAGTATAATTATAATGACTTTATTTTAAAAATTTATTATTTGACTTTAATTAAACAAAAAGTCAATAATAAATAATAAAATTTTCTTACTTCATAACGTTTTGATAGCTTGTACCTCAGGGAGCCTGAATAGAGAGGCAAAAACTGGGAATTCTAGAGAAAGTGATATATTTTCAGAGAATAAAAATTATAAATATGAAACTCAAATACATCACAAGTATACAGAATACATCTGAAAACTGATGATGTTAACATAATGTTTGCTGTGGTTTGGAAAGAAAGAAATTAAATTTAGTAAATTGTAGGCAAATCTATACTTACCAGATTGATTAGAATTTTATAGAATGTGTGTGTCTGGAAATTTAGTTTCTACTCTGTGTAAGCAGCCTTAGTATAAATGCAGAAGTAAGTTGACAGAGGGAGAGAATGAATTGGAGAATTATAACTGGGCTATATATATGATACTTCTTTAATAGATTTCTTTTTCAGAACTTAATGATATCTTCGCCATTATTTTTGTTCCTCGGTGATATATAATGCATTAAAAAGAGCAAATCAATCAATACAGACTTGAAAATCAACACAAGTAATATATACCCTTTGCAAAACAAATGACCTCAATGACTTAGTATCACCCTTTCTCATCCCATTCCAATAAAACTCACTTACATATAAAGATAATTTAAAAATTGGATTTTGTAAAGATTATCTTCATTTTTCTCTGCAATACTCAATAATTTTGAAAAGTACTGTGCTTACTGTAGTTTCTTTAATCATAAGAAATGTAAATTCCAAACCAATGGCTGGATCATACTAACTATAAATGTTTATTAAAGCAGAAGAAATGGGGATGGAACATTCATTCCAACTCCTCTGTGTTCCTAAGGGGATAAAAATTATTTGAGGAGCAAATTGGGGAGAAAATGGAAACACAGTTTTACCTTTTTGTTACTTCTCAGTGTGCATGTGGTGGCTTTCACTGGAGCTGGATGAAGACTAAGGAAAATATTTATACACTGTATGATAGTTAAATTGAAAGTGTTCAGAATGGTGTTCACATTTTTAAAATTATTCGTGTGAGTGTTTTGCCAGCTTTATTGAGATATAATTCAAGTACCATAAAGTCCACCTTTTAAAATGTGCAATTCTTTAGTTTTTAGTATATTCAGAGTTATGCAACCATTAACACCATCTACCTACCTAGCACTCTGGGAGGCCGAGGCGGGAGCATCACTCAAGGTCAGGAGTTCGAGACTAGCCTGAGCAAGAGTGAGACACCTGTCTCTACTAAAAACAGAAAGAAATTAGCTGGACAACTAAAAATATATAGAAAAAATTATCCGGGCATGGTGGCACATGCCTGTAGTCCCAGCTACTCCAGAGGCTGAGGCAGAAGGATCACTTGAGCCCGGGAGTTTGAGGTTGCTGTGAGCTAGGCTGGTGCCATGGCACTCTAGCATGGGCAACAGAGTGAGGCTCTGTCTCAGGAAAAAAAAAAACAAAACACTATCAAACATGTTCTTTTTGTCATTAACCCAAATGCCTAGAGTTATTTATCTCTAACACTTTAAAAAGTTTGAATACACTTTAGCTTTAGAAACTCTTACCCTAACAGCCATCTGATTCTTTGGGGATTTATTGAAATTGATATTGTACAATCCTAGTAGTGAAACTCCATACACCCTCACATCTTCCCATACAGCTAGATAAAGGAATGTAGATTTGTATATTTTTCACTGTATTGTTACTAGTACAGTAAAAATAAGAATGTCACCTACACATATATATGTATCTTAATCATTCATGATATCTCATTTCCAGCCATAGATAATAAACATCTGATTAACATATAGGTACAGTTCTACCAGCTTGAAATTTAGAGCATTCTGTTATCTAAAATTATTGCTGGATCATTTCTCATACCACAAACATAGGAGTACCAATGTTTCTCTTGTGAAGTACCAATGTCTTTTAACATTAAAGGTTTAAAAACGATTCCAGCAGTGAAGAGGAGTAATGATAATTGTAAACAAACACTGGGGAATTAGAAATGAGAGAGACATTAGGACAGGAAGATTTATCATATGCTGATGAAGGAAAAGGGAAGAACTGGAAAAAGTTTCTTACTGGCTTAGTGCTTAGAAATGAATGGGTAATAATGTTTTCAAATTATATTCCATATGATGTATATGTTCATCTATCCTACTATCCTTCATCCATCCATTCTTCCATCCATCCTTTAACTCATGATTTGATTCTATGGAATCTGAGGAATGTGAATTTTCATGCTATAGATATTTGTATAAATAAACTTTTAAATATTTATTTTATCCAAAAAAGAATATCATCTAATAAGGTTGATACATTGATACCAACAAACAAAAAGGGAGCATCATGCTACACGGTTCTTTCAACATGCATTTGTTGCATTGGGATGTGAACCAGCAGACTTGGTGCAACTTGGTGCCGCCTGGGATTTCAGTGTAACCTGGACCAGAAATTGCAAGGGAATTATAATCAACTTCCAACATTTAATTGAACATTTGGTTTTATTCAAAATATTTATCATTTGCTTACTATGTCTGATAGGCACCATCTAGGTATTGAGAATATAAAGATGCGTATGCCACAATACATGTTACACTCGAGGGGTTTACAATCTACTTTTCTGGTACTTAGGTTAACTACTCTATATAATAAGTTCTATAATTCATATCTTCATTTAAAAAGATGAGGAAACCAAAGCACAGAATGATTAGTTGACTTTTCCAAGGTCACACATGTATTATAGAAAGTGTCAAGGAGTAAGATTTCAAACCCAGACAGTCTAACTCCAGAGTCCATACTCTTAAAAAGTGTACTGTATATATAGTGTGTTCTATAGTAAATAATGAATGAATGAACAAAACATAAAAACATGCTTACAGCAAATTATGAATTTCATGCTGGGAAGTAATTCTACCATCTTTCCTATTCATGCCAATAAGATGACATGAAATACAAGAAAAAACAAACCTTTAATTTATATAGAGTTGTATGCTCTAAAAATATTTTTCTTGATATATGAATGCCAGCTTCATTAGAAAGTAAAGGTATGTTATTGCCTTAAATCTAGAACACTTAAGGTTGTACCACTAACTGAAAGAACAGAAAATGAATCAATGTGTATTTCTATGTCATCAAAACATTGGTATGTATATATGAATGGAATCTGTTTTTAAGCTAATTTTTTTTGTTAAATTTGGAAATTAAATCACACTTAAATCATTGGTGCTAGGGTAAATTTTGTATAATAAAATATAAAAAAGACTACAATAAACATGACAAGGGATAATTACTTGAGTGAATATAAAATATTGATTATGTTTTTATTTTTAATAACAAATATTTGTTTATCTAGAGATCTTGTTTTTTTCCTATCTATAACTGTGATTTGAATCCTTTAAAGGTTCAATTCAATGTTACTAAAATTTAAATTCCAATTTAATTTTCAAATTGAAATTATGTGAATCTCCTTAGATTTCATAGGAGATCCTTTAAAACTGTATTGGGTATGAAATCTGAGCTGAGAATGTCACAGAATGAATTTATTTTCTAATAGATGTTTTACATACAACACTTTTAACTAAAAAACTGTTACTTTTTATTTAAAATAAGCATGTCTTCTGCTTAAAATTCAGGCCATTTTTCACATTTAGCTTCTTTGGGTAAGTATGCAAAAAGAACAAAGTATGTTCTTTTTCAGTAACTAATATAACTATATTTTGACTTGTTTGGTAATTAATTATCTGGCTTATCAATGTTAGGTGCCTTGTATTTACTCATTGAAACTAGATAGCTTATTCTCCAAAAAGAGTTTTTTGTTTCATTTACTTTGAGCTACATCCTATAAAATGGAGGTCCTGCAGTATCAAAGTTTTAAAGCGAGAGTAAGAAAGGACACTTTGAACGTAATCAAAGTGAGAAGGTAGATATTGAGAAAGAGAAAGGCTTTTTTCTTGAAAAGGAAAGCTTCATATCATTTGGCAAGCAATAACAATCTGTATTTTCAAATGATGCGTTCTCAGAAGATTGTAGGTCTCCTCCAAACTTCAGTAAGATAGACTGTTTCTTCTTTCATTTCTTCTGAACTACCAAAGTCCTGCATTTTAAGGCATTCACAAACATGGTATATAACTAAGTAAGAACCTACTGATGCTGATTCGAATGACATTACTTTAGTCTGACCCGAAAAAGTTCTCAGCAAGTATTCTTTTCCCTCCCAGACATCTGAATATAAATTCTTTTTTCCCTCTCATGCAGCCCTCCATCGTGCTCTTAAGGCTCATCCATAAAAGGAGTGGATAACCCAAAGTGGCCCCTGTACATACAGCTACTTTGATTCATTGAGCTGGGTATTGCTTGCTTTTTTTTTTTTCTGGGATGTTAAAACCTTCTCACTGGCCAGGCGTGGTGGCTCACGCCTGTAATCCTAGCACTCTGGGAGGCCAAGGCGGGCGGATTGTTTGAACTCAGGAGTTCAAAACCAGCCTGAGCAAGAGCAAGACCCCCGTCTCTAATAAAAATAGAAAGAAATTAATCGGACAACTAAAAATATATAGAAAAAATTAGCCGGGCATGGTGGCGCATGCCTGTAGTCCCAGCTACTGGGGAGGCTGAGGCAGTAGGATCGCTTGAGCCCAGGAGTTTGAGGTTGCTGTGAGCTAGGCTGACACCACAGCACTCACTCTAGCCTGGGCAAAAGAGTGAGACTCTGTCTCAAAAAAAAAAAAAAAAAAAAAAAATTCTCACTGCTTGAAAATACATCATGTGCATGTTCCTAAATTAGACTTCCAAAAATCTGTCTCCATATCTTACCACAATGGATTTCAAATTACTAACTGAAAGATGAGAAGAGGGGGGAAGCTATTATCTCTGACTTCTTAGAAACAACAACAAAAAATAGAAAATGCTGTTCACCCCCTATATGTAACCTGGAAATTTAGCTATAAATATACTCTGTTTAGATTTCGCTGTGCCATATATCAGCTTCCAATATACAGCACAATAGCATCGCATCCCAGACAAAATGAATATAAAGCTGAGCAAAGAGCCAAAGTTAAAGTACATGAAGAACAAAGTCATCTTAAATGTATCGATTATCAAAAAGAGCTGGAGGCTGTATTAATCCAAAGGCCCAGTAGTGACTCAGTCCCTGTCTATAAAATAAGGTTAATCAAGACATAATGAGAATGACTGGGATAGAATCCTAGTTTTACAGGACATACCCACAGAACATAGACCAAAAATGTTTATGTTTCAAGGAACATAAGAAAAGAGGAGAAAGTGAAACAGATAGTAAATTATTTCCAAATGTAAATTGTACAATATTGTCACTATAATCATTTCAGTATATTTTCTATATCCTGATAGTTCATATTATAATGGAGGATATATCATGCCAAGGAGATAGTGTGTGTTTAAAAGCCATTAAAATGTATGGTATCATTACAAAGATATCTTACTACTCTCAAGATACACCCTAAAGAAGAGAAAATAAATCTTTGCCTTTCTTCTACTTTAGATTTTATTCTTTCCATGCATGCATGTGTGTATATAGATAGGGTAATTATAGTTTCCCTTTTGTTATTATTTTATTTTAATTTTAGGAGCTCAAAGGGAAAGCTATATAAGCTTTATAAGTTTAAAATGTGATGGTAACATCACTTAATCTCATGAGAAAGTATGTTGGAGGCAACTATATTTGTGAAAAGCCTTGAATCAAGATTTAAAAAAAGAAAGATTTTGTATTTCTAATAGTAATGACTATGTTTTGCTAAAATTGACTGTAACATATATCTTCTATAAATATGATACTATTTTCAGTAAAACAGTTTAATATTAACAAAATATTTGAATTGTCCCCCTAGTAATTCTCTAGGCATTTATCTTGCTCCTTTGATCATCTCAGAAAAAAAATAGTTCTTATTTCCTTGGACACCCCTGTCATGCTTACTTTGTTTGGATCAACCAACATGGAATATCTGGAGCAACAAACAAAAAGAATCTGCAACACTACCAATACCAGTGTAAAACAAACAACATAGTATTTTTAGCTAACTTCCTCCAAGGAATTGATGGCGCTTTCCAAAGTTTAAATTTTCAAGGGGTTTAATTCCTTAGAGAATGAAACTATAATTCTGTGTTCGGAGATTATCATTTCCCTCTTGTATTAAAGTAACAATAATAATATCCCTATTTTCTGTCAAAAGTCTGTTGTCAGTTTGAAAGGTCTAACATAGAGAGTGTTGTGTCCATCCAGTGGTGTAGGGGGTCAAAACTTAGTGACCAGTTCTCAGAAAGGACAAAAAACATCCTGTTGTAGGATTTGCCAATTTCTGCAGTTTAAATACTCCCAGTATCACCTATTTCGAGCTAATCACCTGATATCACTGGATGGAGTTAGAAAGAGATGTGCACAATTGGTTCTCACAAGTGGGTACTAGTTGGCTCCAGTACACCACTGTCATTCTATCTTTAGTAGCAGTGGTTAGAAATATAGTGAAGCATATTAGGGACAGATTATTTACTAGAACCCATGCCAGTGTACACTTCTGAAAGTATTGTTCTGACTTTCCAGCCCCAAAATTATAAACGTCAACTGAGTTCTTTTACCTGGCATCCAATACTCAAACCTAGCATTTCGAATTTTCATCCAATAACTCTGTTTCATACATTTATCCCAATGAAATTAAACTATTCCATATGTATGAGTGCACACCAGAGATTTCTTGTATTTGTGCTTGTAATAGTCCTGTTCTTACTTCTGAAATACCTTTTTGCTGCAGACCCACCGGTCTAAACTTGGTCTTTCAACGACCAGCTTAAGCACCAGCTGCACTAGGAATCCTTCTTTTGCCTGAATAGATCTCTCCTTCTGGTTTCCCGTGGCTCAGACTCTATATCTACTTTCTGGAATCGATCAGTTTCTCTCTTGATTTATAATTATCCATCTATATTTCTTATCTCCCCTAATTTGACTGAGCTCTCTAAGGGCAGGCACCAGGCGTAATTCATCTTTCCAACCCCCAAAGCTTCTAGGGCACCATGAACTTCTTGAAATCCATATTTGTGCTTAATTCATTTATTAGAGCAGAAGGAAAGAGGAAGAAATCTGCGTTGTCATTTTAGAAAGAGCATTATCAGTTTTATCAAGATTTAATTTAAAGCTCATCTTTCCTGGTAATTAATAACTATGAATTTAGGAACAATGCGGCTTTCTTCCTAAGAATCTCTTCTGTAATTCAGTGAAAGAAATAACGGGTATGAGAGGGCTGAGAACATAACCATATAGATGCAGTTACATGTCATGCATATTATTTGATGCAAATAAAGGACTTCTCCAAATAACTCATTTTCATACTTAGTGTTTTGACTTTTAGCTCCATTATTCTTACATTAATAAGAAAACAGTGTAGTAGTAACTCTTCACTGAGTCTAAAGACATTTCTCTTAATAACAAGAATTCATGAGTTTGGTCTTGACCATACACTTCTTAGGATCACACCTAAGATTTTAAGATTTGACATCTCAAAAGAATAGTTGCAAACATGGTTGTGAGCAAGTAGATAACTTACATATGGAGAACAACAAGAAAAAAACTGAAATCAAAAAGAATGAGGGGGGTAAAAACAAAGACAGAAGGTCAGATACTAAAGTTTTCCATATTTAATATTGCCGTATATTTATGCTTTGAAAGTCTGTGCTTACTTATAAATATAATAAATTAATATAAAAATTCTACCTTCTTTTACCTGTATCATTAATTATTTATTAAGAAATACAGGAGTTCCTTTGTGAACGTTTTGTTACTATGATCATTAAATATACAGATATATGGCCTCATTATTTATTTGGAAAGGGAAATGTTGGCAAGATTATAAAGTGTTTAAAACTGTGCATCCTTCTGGAAAATAAATCACACCAGAAAATCCTCTAAACAGCAGTAAATATATTCATTTCAATTGAGTCTTCAGCACCTATCAGTGAAAACTTTAGTAGACAACATAGTCATCAGAATTACTTTGTCACAACTCTACAGAGATTTTGCTAATTCTTTTCAAGTCCATTTCATTAGTTGAAAAAAATAAATATCTTAAAATGTCAAATCCTGATTTAATAAGTGAGGGATTTAAATAAATTACATCTTTTCCATGTTCAATGAACTTTAAACGAATTTCACTACAATCCATTGCCATACAACTAGACTATATCCTTAGGAATTTCAACAACATACTTATATTAAATTGACAAGTTGAACAAACAGTTTACTGAGTATTTCAGTCTTGCAAGATTATAAGTCATTCAGAATTTTTCTCTATCAATAATCCATAAATGCAAGATTATACGTAATACATTAGTGTTGCTATTTTAACCTCAAGAAAGTTATGCCTATAAGAGTATGTTTGTCAATGAAGCTCAAACCATTTAAAGGCAAATTAAAATTTTATATTAGGATTTGTATATGATTGAACTTCAGTGGGGATTATATGTCATTTTGACTGATAAATTGACAACTTACTATTTCTGTGAAGGTATTTTCATACAGTTAATATTTGCTTATAGCTTGTAGTAGCCAAAGGATTATATTTCTGCATTTCATTTTCTTTTTCTAGCTCCAGGTTTTAGCTCCAGCACTATGAACCAATGGCCCATGAAAGCTTGAAAGGGAAAGATCATTTAGTATTCTGATGAAAGACTAAGAGAGTAACAGTGTATTTATTTTGCAAAAATGTTTATTCCTAAACATAAACTTTGAAACAATTTAGAAATTATGAGCCTTATGGGATAACAACGCTGACAATCTGCTAGAGATGTTTTAAGCCCTCAGCTATGCATAGATTCAATGATTTATAGACCATCCTATACATTTTACCCAACCACTACTTACTTGAACTGAAGGAAAAAAACTAGAGCAATAATCAGTAATTGCAGAAATTATAATGCAACTTCAACTAAAACAAAGCTAAGAGAAGCAAAATACGTCAAAGAAAGTATTTGCATTATTAAGTGATGGTGTTCTTACGTGCCAATATGCCAAAAGAGGCAAAATTTAATTTCTGGAAAATATTCTCTCTCACATATAAACCACATATATTTTAATATACAAGTATTATCCCTTTCAAGAAGAAAGCTATGGTATCTTTCTTTAGTAATAATATCAAAATATCTAATACATGGAAAATGCATAATTATTTGTAGGTTACTTACAATGGTATGATAAACTGAAAATCACTGAAATGTGCTCTTAAAAAATGAGCAATGACTTTATAGCTTCCTGAACTACAGTCTTTCTTCAAAGAGTTATTTATGGAAGAGTTATATTTGGAAGTGTCCATTCAGTAACTAAATGTGGTTCATTGAGAGAAAATTAATGTATGTATATTACTATAAAAATTCCATGGTAGGTGTTCATTAAAAAAATATAGTATTTGTCAAAAGTTTTTATAATCTGAAATGGTAGATTTTGTAAAGTATGTGTTGTAATCCGAGTCATGTGATACTTGATTTACAGAAATATTCGGAAAGATACAACCATTTAACACAAATTAATTTTCTGCTAATATTTATGTGTGTTTTTTAAAAAAGTAAATGAGTTTAGTTGATAATTTAAGACAAAGGTATCTGGTTGTTCACTGAAAAATGTGATTATTTCCTCCATAATATATTTTAACTTAACAATTTAGTATCTCAAGATATTTTAGGCTATTTATAGACAGAGTTTCTTAATTTTGACCATTAAATTCTGAGAAATCGCATGGTAAATATTTGCACCCATGTTCTTATCACATAATACTGTAATTTAAAAAATTATATTTAGATACCCTATTTGTCTTAGGATTTCCTTCTATTTATTAATATTAAAATTGATTTATTAATATGTGTCACTTTGGGATCGAAATGAGTGTAGAGACTATTTTTAAACTGTAATACTTATGTGGTATTCATTTATCTTTTTGCAAGTGTGAAATATATACATGATGTATTAAAATTCATAGAAGTTCAAGGAATGGAACCTAGAATTATTTACTCCTCCTGATCTAATTACCAAAATATGTCACCTTACATTGCCTTTTTTTCTAATTTGAAAATTTAGGGAGAAGCAGATATCCTGGGCTGTGATTTCAAAATCCCACGTTTGTATCATTAATGTATGTTGTTACGGTTTGCACTGAATTATTATAAGGCAAAATATCAAGATCAAAACACAACAATACTCTTATCATAGAATAGTACAGAACACTACCAATTTGATGGCTGTATAAGAAAATATTTTTAATTAGGTCTTATAATTTGTAGACAAGTGTATGAATATGCTTACCTTTCAAACAGACATTTTCTTAAAGCCACCATTCTATACTTTGTTGAATGGGAAATGACCAAATTAAAATAAGAAGCCTTATGTCTCCTTTTTCCCTATACATATTTACTGGGATTTTAGGAATAATCAATAACATAATCACTAATTTCTAAAACATCCAAAATACTTACCATAGTTCTGTCTTAATGGCAAAATTCTGAAATTATTGATTGAGGAAATGTTTCTCTAATCAAAATGCATCAACTTGTCTTTGGTAAAATCTCTTCCCCATTAGAAAACATTATAAAAGTATGAAAAACTCAGTTATTATTTTAGAAATATAGCTTTACTAAAAGGTTAAAATCTACTTATTGTTCCTCTTTGTGTCTTGTTGGCATGATTGCCCAATTATCGATCAGGACACCAGTCTGAAATGGACAAACAAATCAGGTAAGATTTCTCTTTATATAATAAGAAATATCATAAGGTTCTAAACCATGAAAAATTATAGTGAATCAAATTTTCATTCAGCAGCATTTCTAAAATCCGAAAGGCCTCTTTATTTTCAGAAATATTTAATGCTACCTAAAGTCAAAAACAGTATTGAAATGTACTCCTTCTCTAACATTTCTTTGCAAATAAGATTCCTAACCTAGCACATGCCACTATAAATCTAAAGTACAACTCACCTGAACTAAGATTGAATTGGTAAACTTAAGGAAGTAGATATGGTAATCTCTCTTACATGGTAGATTTGGACAAATTATGACAAAAGAATTTGAATGACGTTAGGAGCTCCACAATGTCATATTTGTTGTAAGTACCTGATTTCCTCAAACTTCTGATGATATCACATATTTTAGGTTTCAGCTAGAGAGAGTGAGAAATTTCAGCCTGACTTGACTGCCCAAAGTGAAGTGAAGACTGGTAGTAATCCAGTGAACTGGGATGGAAAGGCAGGTAACAGCAAGTGGAGGAGGATTTGAGCATATAAAATAATGTTGATTATGTTCATTTAACTACCTGAGGGAGGGGGTGATAAAAGGCACACTGGACTTTGAATACAATCTCTATGGACTTTGTAGTCAGGAAACTTGCTCTGATAGTGCCCTCCTAAGGACTGGAGCCACTCAAGTCTCTTTTAATCACCAGTTATCCTTATCCTGTCCTGTAACAGATGTACATTTTACCAAAAAACTGATCCAGGTTCTCTTAATGCATAAGCTACTCCTGGGGAGTGTAATAAGCATTTCTGGAAGCTACATTAACTCTTTCAAGCTCTGAAGCACTAATTTTCAATGGTCCCCTTCTGGTCTACCAAAAAGATAAGAAAATGTCAAAACCAGCAGTGTGTGTAGGTTGCTCACAATGGCTCATTGATTCTCCATTCCAACTAGGCATAATTTGTAGTTTAAGCAAAAATCTCAGAGTGAGAACAAAGACAGCTTGCTGTTGCTGTTGCTGTTATTGCTGTGTTTTTGGCTTCCTTCGTACCATTGTTTACACCTGTTGAGTCCTAGAGAAGCTATTCAGAGGGCAACCAAGTAAAAAGTAATTCATGAGTATTTCAGCTTCATGGTATTTTAAAAAGGAAATGTGGCAATTACTTATAAATGCCAATTTATAGAAAAGAGCAAAGAGGCTAGTTTGAGTGAGGGAGAAAGTAGTTGGAGATGAGATTAAATGGAAGAAATACATTCATTGGTATACCTGAGAGAAGATCTTAATAAGGCCTTGTAGACCATTGTAAGGAACTTGGGTTTTACTCTAAATGAGAAGGGAAGCCATTGGAAATTTGAACAGAGGAATTAGCTGGCTTCCTTTTAATAGAATCTCTCTGGCTGCTATGTTGAGAACAAACTGTGAGAAAGCAAGTGTGAAAGCAGGGAAACAATTATAGAGACTATTGGAATAATTCAGGTGAGAGATAATGGTGGCTTGGACCAGGGTAGAAGTAGTGAAAGTGGTGAGAAATGGTTGACTAATGAACTCTAGATCTGACTTCGATTCATAAGCAAAAAGCTAAAAATAAGCATCAAATGTTTAAATCTACCCTAATCTTTACTGTCACTACCTTATCGAATATGAGGTATGTAATACTACCCATAGTTATATTTTGGAGAAATTTCAGCCACTTTTCAGAGACATCCCTCACTGTGTAATCTTTAAATAAATTTTAACATTTACTTTTGTTTGTCCTAATTAGTTGATAAGCTTTTGATGGCAATGACTGTGAAGGGAGCATTACACTAGACACTATGAGATAATTAAATAATAATATTTAGAAAACTCTGAACATAGACTAGAGATGTAATGTTAGATGCTGAGATATCTGGCACAAGAAATATTAAGAAATTTAATAAAAAAGAGACAGCAGAGTCAGGACTCATCTATGACAAATTGTGAGAGGGAAAATAAAGTCAAGTGGTAAAAGCTTATAAATGTTTTTTAGCAAGAAAACATTAAATATTAAATATGCATAATTCAAATGGTAAGAAAATTATGTAGTAAAGTGGCATTCCTTGCAATTTAATGACATGGCAATGGTTAGACACACATTTATAGTAATAACTTAGATCTCATATTCTGGCTGAAACATTGAATGTTAAGTCAGTTCCCACTGGATTATTATAGTTTGGTTTATATAAATGAGTGTCAGATACTTAACTGTATTTTCACAGCTATATTGTAGGATTATATGGTTTTTATAATGCCTCTTTCATGCATGGACTAACCACTAAGCATAATTGATAAATCTAATATTCATGGATGAATGAAAAGGGGAGAGATATGGTTTCACTTTCATGCTTCTCTTGCTATACCATATACAAGATCTAATAAACCTAATTTATGACTCACACTTCTGTCTTTCTTGGCCATAATGCACATAGTCCCTAGGGCTATTTAACTTGTTCTGAGTATCTCCTATCCATCAGCTAAGAAGCAATCAGTGAAAATTGCCTTGGCCCCTATGTTCTATATTATTTGGCATCCGTGTAGCTAGTAGATGGAAATTTAGATACCAATTAGGAGTTTTCTTACCCAGATCATCAAGCCCCTTGGCAATTGTATTCCAATGAAATACAAAAGCCAAATTTATCAGTTTATACCCAAAATTATGTTGATATAGCAATGACACTATCATTGGGAAACATACATGCATAAATATAATATGCAAATAACACACATTATATGTATACATACACTATGTGTTTGTGTACTATGTGTATTATACTCATACACACGCAAACACTGAAGATTTTAGCGCAAGGAAGACATTTAAAGCATATACCTCAACAAAATAGTAGACATGGTCATTAAAATGGCAATATGTAGTTCTGATGAGCATGTAGAATAAACAGTCATCGAAGTCACATTTCTATAAAAGAAAAGGCAAAGTGTGAAGAAACATGGGCTAAATTCCAAGTAAATACAATTCTCCCCTTTGAGCCTAGAAGTGTTCCTTTATGGCTTCATAGTACCCATTTTCCTCCTTGCACCTACCTTCTAGTCAGGGAATAGGGAATATGCCCTCCAGGTAATAACTATGCTCATCTTGAAGGTGATACAGCTTCAACTTTCACATGAAGAATAGAGAGGAAATCAGCTAACAGAGTAGAATCATAAGTTATCTTTTGTTCTTTCTATCCATGCTCTACCGTTATGCAATGTTTGACATAAGAACCACAGTACTCAGAAACACATGATCACAGTGGTTTAATGGTTAAAATTGGAAAATTAGTCTTCCTCCAAATCCCAAGGGGCAACATATAAAAATAATATTTTAGTTCATTCATATCACTTGTTAAATCCCTATACTTTTCTCTCAAGACTGGATAATGAATGTTCCTTTAGTCCTAGGAAAAATGTATCTCCTTTATTACACTCTCATTCTTCCAACGTGTGTGATCTATAGTAGGAGCAGCAATTTCTTTTTCTGTAAAGGGCCAGATAGTAAATAATTTATGCTTCTTGAACCATATGGTTTCTATTGAAACTACCAAACTCTGCCATTGTAGTGTGAAAGCAATAACCAATACATAAATGAATGGTTTTGGCTGTATTCCAAGAAAACTTCATTTATGGACACTGAAATTTGAATTTAATATAATTTTCACATATCACAAAACATTGTCCTTTTGATTTTTTTCAACATTTAAAAATGTAAAAAACATTTATAGCTCGTGGGCAGGCTGAATGCAGCCAGGAGTCAGTCATAGTTTACCAACCCCAGATTTATAACATGAGATCCTTTCTCACACATGTAAATTATGAATAAAGGTATAGTGGAAAAGGAAAACAGTCAGCAACGTTCTTCTTTTCATTTCTAACAGGGCACTGCATATGTATCTGTGTGCACACACATGCACACATGCACATGCGCTTGCACACACAACACAATTAGATACTACGTGAGGCATGGGTGCACATTAATATTGGGCTAGTGCAAAAGTAATTGCAGTTTCGGACCATGAATTTTAAATCATTATAACTAGGCTCAAACACATCTTTATTAATCAAAATAGGAACCATTACAATCAACACACTGTTGCCAGTGAGAAATAAGTTTACTGATTCCTGTAGCATAAAAATCCCTCCTTCAGGATTTGATGAACTCTTGGAAAACATTTTCTGCTTCCTGCTAGTCATGGAACCATTCTCCCTGCAAAATGTTGTCAAGATGGTTGAAGAAGTGGTAGTCAGTTGGCAAGAGGTCAGGTGAATACAGTGGATGAGGCAAAACTCCCTAGACCAATTCGTTCAACTTTTGAAGTGTAGGTTACGTGAAGTGTGGCCGGGCATTGTCATGGAGAAGAATTGGGCCCTGTCTGTTGACCAATGCTGGCTGTAGGCATTGCAAGAAGTATGCTGGCTGAGCATACTTCTCAGATGTAATGGTTTCCCCAGGATTCAGAAAGCAGTAGTGGATCAGACCAGCAGCAGACCACCAAACAGTGACCATGACCTTTTTTGGGTGCAAGTTTGGCTTTGGGAAGTGCTTTGGAGCTTCTTCTCACTCCAGCCACTGAGCTGATCATCACTGGTTGTCATATAAAATCCACTTTTCATCGCATGTCACTATCCCATTGAGAAATGGTTCATTGTTGTTGCATACAATAAGAGAAGATGACACTTCAAAAGGATTTTTTTTTTTTTTGATGTTTGGTCAGCTCTTGAGGCACCCACTTACTAAGCATTTTCACCTTTCCAATTTGCTTCAAATGCCTTTCTGTAAAGGATTTACCATGCTAGATGCCATTAAGAACATTTGTGATTGATGGGAGGAGGTCAAAATATCAACACTGACAGTAGTTTGGAAGAAGTTAATTCCAACCCTCATGGATGACTTTGAAAGGCTCAAGATTACAGTGGAGGAAGTACCTGAAGAGGTGGTAGAAACAGCAAGAGAACTTGAAATTCCTAACCCAGAAGATCTGACTGAATTGCAATCTCATGATAAAACTTGAATGGATAAGGAGTTGCCTCTTATGGATGAGCAAAGAAAGTGGTTTCTTGAGATGTAATCTACTTCTGGTGAAGATGCTGTGAACATTTTTGAAACGACAACAAACATAAACTTAATTGATAAAATGGAGTCAGGGTTTGAGAGGATTAACTCCAATTTTGAAAGAAGTTCTACTGTGGGTAAAATGCTATCAAACAGCATCACATGCTACAGAATAATTTTTCATGAAAAGAAGAATCAATCAGTGTGCCAAACTTCACTGTTAGATTATTTTAAGAAATTGCCACAGCCACCCTAACCTTCAGCAATCACCACTCTGATCAGTCAGCAGTCATTAACATGCAAGACCCTCTGTCAGCAAAAGGGTTTAGATTCACTGACGACTCAGATGATTGTTAACATTTTTAAGCAATACAGTATTGTGATATTCACCTTATACTGTGGTCTGGAACTGAACCCACGATATCTCTGGGGTAGAACTGTATAATGTTTTTACTAAACCTGAGGGACTTTTGCCCAGTGAGACCATGGACTTGACACAAGTCTACCTTTATAAACTCACAAGTGAATTCAGGCAGGGATTTTATAAAGTAAGGCACATACACTAATCTACTTGTTTAACACTAATTCTACCTAGTTCTGTTCAAATATATTTATATTGGTGTAAATTTATACTTTCAAGAAGAACACACTTGCAAAAGGTGCTTTTAAAGTCCTCTTTCCAATTATTTAAAAATGTCTTATACAAATTCAGTTTTCTACATTTTATTTTCAAGGGAAAAAAATCCTCTTATAGAAGTCAATTACAAGGAGAATATGGTTCCTAAAGCAGCACAGATGTGGAGAACAATTTTACATATGGGATAACTTCTCTTTTCCCATTTAAGGAAGTATCATATATTCACAGCTGGAATTTCTCTAGTAAGAGGTCTTCTAGGGTAAAACCAGCTGCCATTTTACTGTCTCCTAAAGACAAGCCACTCAGCAGCACATCAAAACATTACTACATTAAACAAAAATAACACATGTTCCTTATGAACACACAGCTGTTCTATGTATTCGCCACTACTTCATTATTTTATATAAAGTGAAGAATCAAGTTGTGTCTAAAGTTTTTAGAGTATAAAGGATATGTGCTGGATTTGCCTATTAGGTTGTTGTAATGGCCACATATGTCAAGATTGATTTTTTTAAAGCTATTGCCAAAAACAAGAATTGCCTCTTAGATATTAGAAGATTCACTAGGGTGACTTAAAAATGTATTGGGACTACTATATAGGAACAGTAGGCCTAATCTAAGACTGGATTTACCACTAATAAGATTTTAGACGTTAGGCAAGTCACTGTTCTCTGAATTTCAGTGGCTTCATCTGTAAGACTATGGTTTCCATTAAATGATTTTCAGGGGCCCTTCTAGTGCTGATTCTAAAAACTAAGTAGTATTGTTATTCTGGTTTTTTATCAATAAATCTGTCTATCTATCTATCTATCTATCTATCTATCTAATTTACATTACACAATAAGCAGTCATGCCATGGGGATGGGGAAATGGGAAATGATATCTACTAAGAAAAAGTTTTTTGGTGTTTGTACTTTATTCAGTTTTAAAAAATTCTTTCAAGGCCACAAACTTTCTTCTCTATATACTATTGTAGATTTCATGTATTGGATTTGCCTCTTGAAAAAAGGAAGTTGGTCAAGCAAGTTAGAATCCATTAGCTGTCAAAAATATCTGCCTTCTCAAAATTGAAGTACATTACATATTTTGTTAAGTGATATACTGTAAAACTGGGGCCCTTTGATAAAAATAGTGACTGTTGCTTTTTCACTAACTTATGGTTTCTCTAGTATTCATCTAAAACACAAAGACAATAACTGTATATATCAACCTTGAAGAATTATTTTATCGAATATTTTGAACAAATAAGACCAAACTGTTCCGTACACATGGGAAAATGTGTGGGTCATGAATTAATGAGGTTATGAAAGAATTCTGGGAGGGTAAAACATTACTTATGTACCAGTCATTGTGATGAATTTATAATATTTCTGGGAAGAAAAACCACGTTATTGGCTATGTCTGTAAGCACAGAATGAGTAAGAAGAGAAAATAAGAGATATAACCATTTAAGATATTTTAATAATCACCCCAGATGACATGTATGTTGACGGATCTCTGTAAATTGGTTTTACTATTCAAAATATGAAGGCTCATTTACATTTGGGGAGTAATGCAACTTATGCACCATCTATTTTAAGTGACAGTTGATAATTTGCAAAAATATTTCTTTTGTTCTGCATAGTTCCTTATGAGTATGTATGTGCTAATTTTGATGAAAGGGAACTTTATTTTTTATCACTTTAGAATAATATTTCTGTAATAGAATTCTTTAGTGAGAAATTTCAAGATACAGTATATTTAAAATACTAACATACTTGGGAATTTACTTTAGTCGCATTGTAATTTTCATTTTTTAAATACATCATAAAAGATCAATGGGAAATGTTTCTGATAATTTTTAAAATATTCTGCCACAAAATACAGTTTGTATCACTTTAAACATCAAATAAAAAGCATAGTCTAAACACTATTAAATATTATTCAAATATCTTGTAAATTTATATCCTTCAAAATTTGTTTTTCTGTAGGAATATTTTATAATATTACTTGTGAGATGAAAATGAATTTTTTCAGTAAGGAATTTCTTATTCTAAAATATATAATGAATTATAATGAATCAGAATATAATCATTTAATTTTGTGGAAAACTTTAATCTTGCAGTCAATGATTGAAAATAACCATATTAGAACTATTGATATTAAAATAGAAGCAAAATAAACAGGAAATATTGAAGCAAAAAATTAATAATAAAAATCTTCCATTTTGTTCTTAGCATGATGATGGCATTGCCTCAGTATATCACATGTAAGAAGCCACAAACTTGTCTTTATTCCCAAGGTTTCTTTAACACTGTTCTTATTCTATGCCATTGTGTTATTAATGAGTATATTTAAGCTTTAGGATAGAGAATCTTGTTAAAAATTTAAAGTTCAAAGACATAAAAATATGCTCTTAATAATTTTAGAACTTGACCACAAAATGCCCTGTAAAATTATAGCAAACAACAATTGTATTTTAATATTTCCATTATTCTTACCTGGAAGCTAGGAAAGTTGAGCTAGAATACTTCTTTTGAAGAAAAATGCAACCGTGACTGTGTCCAATTTTAATAATGGGAATAAACTTACATTTTTATAATATAGTTACTAAAAAGCAGCACATGTAAAATTTGCTGGTTATCCTGAAAATGCAACTACACATACTGTATTCACATTTGGCTGGAAGTTATTATTTGTATAAAATATATTATCTGTGGGATTCATCTGCTTTTGGGGGGGGGGTTATTTGCTTTGATTTCTTTATCAGTACCTAAGATATACACATCAAATGGGCTAAGTAGAGTTTTGCTAAAGTTCACCTGTTATTTAAAGAAGACATATTGGTGTCCCTTCACCAGTAATATATACCTTTACTTTTGATCAGTACATTAGTCTGTGTCACTAATAAGTAAGAATGCAAACTTAGTTCACTGAGAAGGGTATAATAAGGAAAACTAACATATCAATTTAGATATAAGAATGTAGTTAAATATAACTTTAAATATAAAAACTGAATATATCTTATACTACTCTAGTATATATTTAGTATATGATATATTTATTATATGATATATATTTATTTCACCGTCTACAGTTACACCCCAGTTAACTAAAACCCAGTCCACTGGCATCTTGGCAAATCTGTATGTGGAAATGGAACAAGTGGATTAATGTAAATCGAGAAGAAATAAAAATCTGGACTCAAATGTGGTCTATTTGAAATCATCAGGCAAAATATTTAATTCACACTGAAAGTCATGATATTCACTAATTACATTAATTAAGGAATATAGCTTCAGAGTAGCCTATGTATGATCTAGCCCTGGTCATATATAGTCATTACTTTCTTACCTGGTGAGAGTAAAACCTGTTTGCCTGTCAGTTTGCCCTATGTTTTTAAACCTTATATACATAGAGAAAAAACATTTTTTCAGTCAGTACCCTAGGGTTAGTTTATTAGCTAAGTCAAGTAAAGCCACTGTTAGATTTCTGTTTTTTGTTTTTTAATTAGACTTCTGTTTTAATGCTGTCACAGTAAACTTGCTTACTCTGAACTACTGGGAGCTGAGCAGCTACTCTCATGGCCTTAATCCAAGAATATACAGATTTGGTAGGGATAAAGAAGAGATAATAAAAGAGAAAAATATGCCATTCTTGATTGTGGGAATCAACACCAACAGTGAGTTCATAGTAATCACCAATGGGTCACTCTTCTATCCATGTGATTCTATGGGTACCTTTCAGTCTTTCCATTTTCTATTATAGTAGAACCAGCACTAGCTTTTTATTTTTCAGTTAAAAAGTATGAAGCTGTCATTTTTAATAAAGCTCATTTTTAATAAAGTCTCTATCCTTCTAAGCCATATGAATTTTGGAGTAAATATTTTATTTTGTCTTCTAAGTTTATGCTGTTTATGTAACATTTTTAGTAATAATTTTGAATATTTTAATGTGGCTTCTTTCCAAACATATTGCTCTGGTTGAAGTTTCATGAGAAACATAGATGTCTTATGAAGAAAAAAAAAGAAAGAAAAAGAAAAGATAATTAAGAGTGTAAACAAATATCAATGCCCAGATTTAAGAGTTTTGTAGTTGATCCCAATATTTTATGCAGAGGACATCCCATCTTAAAGGATTGCACTGAACAAAATTATGAAAACCATGAAATGGAAAATCCATTAATCAAAATATACTTGTTGCTAACACACCAGTTAACTGAAGTGTTACTGTATTATTCTTTTATAGAAACATGCTATCAAGCAACAGATTTACTGAATACCTATTGAATGCTCAGTACTGTATTAGGCATAGTGATAATACAGAAAAATCAGAAACATAAGTCCTGCCTCCTTAGCTGCTTATAATTTGGATGGAGAGGAAAAATTACATAAAAGGACAATTAAATATATATACATATATATAAAATACAAAATGATATAATCTATACCATAAAGAAATAATAAGTTTGGATTGGCTAAGACTAGAGTTAAGATACAGCAGAAAGTTATGAGACTTTTGTAATACTAATAAATACAACCATAGCCATACATAAACAATAATAGAGATGATAGAATGAAATAATTACAAAAATCATTTAAAATATGTATTGTTTATAATCATAGAACAAATGAAAAGCAATGTGTCAATGGCCTCTGTTCCTTAGGAGCTTCCATTCTATTAATAAAACACAACGGTATACAGAGTAAGTATATAATACACATATGTTTTTATTTTGGTAAAATACGCATAACACAAAATTACCAGTTTAAAGTGTATAATTCAGTGACATTCAATACATTCACAATTTTGTGCAGTCATTACCACTATCTAGTTCCAGAACTGTTTCCTGCCTTCAAATGGAAAACCCCATATCTAATAAGTAGTCACTCCCCATTCCTACCTCCTTCAAACCCCTGGAAACCACTAATCCGCATTCTGTTTCTATGAATTTATCTATTTTTGGATGTTTCACATCAATAAAATCATACATTATGGGAGCTCTTGTGATTGGCTTCTTTCATCTGGTGTAACGTTGTCAAAGTTCATCCATGTGGTAGCATGTATCAATACTTCATTGCTTTTTATGGTGAATAATATTCTACTGTATGACTATACAACATTTTGCTTATCCATTCATCAGTTGATGAACATTTGAGTTATTCCCACCTTGTGGCTATTGTGAATAGTATATATGATATATTAATCAATGCACTGGATGCATATGATAAATACACACAATGGCAAACGCATTCCATTATTTCTACTTTAATTAATCATTAGTATTTTGTTTAGGCAATCTTGATAAAGAGGTAATGGGGAAACATAGCTGTTTAGTATGAATGTTTGGGAGAATCATTAGGCCATTTTCTTGCATGACTTGGAATTTGAGGCACCTTGTAGGTGCATTAATATTATATAATACATTAGAATATGTACTTATTCAGTGTCTTAAATACATCCTACATGGACTGAAAGAATAATTTATCACTTAATCCAGGATACTTTTGTCCAAGACAAATAATGTATCAGCCAGGATGGTGGAAATGGTGGAAAAGGAGGATTAAACCAGGACTCTTCTGAGAACACTAGGACATAGATTTAAATGGACACTCCTGAGGCATATTAATGTAGTATTTCTGCTTATAATCAATGCATATCAAAATTAGACAACACACCATCTACTATATTGAATTATACCTAGGGTAAAACAGAGGTCTCATATTCCTTTGTGCAAAAGTTTTCTCTCCTTATGCACTTTTTCCTAATAGATATTAGTTTAAATTATAGCATATAAAAAGTTCATCTGTTTGTAATTTTATTTACTTCATATAAACTTAAAACATACTCTAGATCTTTTAACAACCTTAGTTCATGTTTCTTTCTTTGCTTATTAAAGATTAATATTTTTGAGGCAAGTCTCAAGTAGTAAAAGAATAGTTAAATTTAAACTAATATACAAAATAAAAAAATCTATAAATAAGTAAAAGAGTGACATCAGCAAGATGGCAGAATAAGAATTTTCTACCATCATCTCCCCACAGAAGCATTGATGCTAGCAATCACCCATCAACAAGATTATCTTCATGGGAGTCTGGGAGTCCAGTAGAGAAGTTTCAGTGCACCAGTTGAGCAAAAACTTCCAAGAATAGACACAAGGAAGAGGGTAAGAAGAACAGTTTCATTTTACTCATGTCACCTCTTCCCCAAGATGGCACAGCTTAATGCCAAGAGACATGTCCTCAGCCTGAAATTTTTCCCATGGAAGAAAGTGAGTGTGTAGTGAGTGAGTGAGTGCCCAGGTTTCCCAGCTGTGTGGTATGCTGCCCAACAGGCCCATTTCTTTCTCACTCTACCCAGAGTACTGAGAACATTAGCATGGGTTGGGAGAGATTGAAAGAAGGGAAGAGAGGTAGGAACTCATAGCAACCAAGACCCAAAACTCAACAAAAAGCTGCATAGCCTGCTAACTGCTTCAAAGACTTCATCAGAAACCCCACCAATGAGGTATTCAGGATACTTGAACTGTGAATCCCCCAGTGGGCTCACAGGTATTCTCAACACTCAGCATGCCTCATCAACACCACCACATGGCAGGATTCTCACATGCACTCCTGTGGACAGCAGCCTGCTCCTGACTACATATGGACAACTAGCCCAACTCCACAGAACTGGGAAAAGATCCACAAATGTGAGCATTCTGGGGCACTGTCCTAGGAATGACAAACAAGAGGCGCCCCAGTTTGGCCAGGTTTGTGGCACCCAGAAATGGCATACAATGTTATGAATTTCTTCCCTTCCAGAAGGAACAAGAGGTGTGGAGTGGATACATCCATAGCAAAGGCCCAAAAGAGCCTCAGAATCCCTAACTGAGCTGACTGGTGAAGGTGTTTCTTTCCTGAAACCAATCAGTAAAGACTGGAGGATATGATTTCTTCTTTAAATATGAAGATAGCAACACAAGACTTCAGGAAGCATGAACAAAAATCAAGAAAACATGGCACCACCAAAGCAACACAATAATTCTCCAGTAACCAAATACAAGGAAATGGAGATGTTTGAACTATCTCACAAAGAATTCAAAATAATTGTTCTAAGAAAGCTCGCATACAAGGAAAAAAAATAATAACTTAACAAAAATCAGGAAAATAATGCATAAATAAAATTAAAAGTCCAAAAAAGAAATAGAAATTAAAAAAAAATAGAAATTTTGGAGTTGAAGAACACAACAAATGAAATAAACAATGCAATAGAGAACAGCAACACAGACTTGATCAAGTAGGAGAAAGAATCTTTGAACTTGAGACCAGTCATTTGAAATTATCAAGTCAGATGAGAGAGAAAAAAAAAAAAAAAGAATGAAAGCTAATGAAGAGAGCCCACAGGATTTAGGGAACATTATCAAGAAAAATAATATATGGCTAATGGAATTGGCAGAAAAAAAGAAGAGAGAAAGGAGCAGAAACTTTATTTTAAAAAATGCTAGCTGAAAATTTTCTAAATCTGAGAAAAGCTATGAACATTGAAGTACATGAAATTAAACATTTTCAAACAGCTTCAACCCAAAGAAGACTTCACTGAGACACATTATAATCAAACTGTCAAAAATTGATGACAAGGCCGGGCGCGGTGGCTCACGCCTGTAATCCTAGCACTCTGGGAGGCCGAGGCGGGCGGATCGTTCTGAGCTCAGGAGTTCGAGACCAGCCTGAGCAAGAGCGAGACCCTGTCTCTACCAAAAATAGAAAGAAAAATTAATTGGACAGCTAAAAATATATAGAGAAAAAATTAGCCGGGCATGGTGGCACATGCCTGT
>RJWJ010010981.1:27504-45667 GCA_004363605.1 Indri indri | reverse complement strand
AGGCATGTGCCACCATGCCCGGCTAATTTTTTTTTCTATATATATATTTTTAGCTGTCCAGTTAATTTCTTTGTATTTTTGGTAGAGACGGGGTCTCGCTCTTGCTCAGGCTGGTCTCGAACTCCTGAGCTCAGAACGATCCGCCCGCCTCGGCCTCCCAGAGTGCTAGGATTACAGGCGTGAGCCACCGCGCCCGGCCGAAATGGGCACTTTCAAACACTGCTGGCAGGAGTTTAGGTTTTTAGGAAAGAAAAATGAGAGGTACTAGAAAAAATAAAGCTTTAGAATTTTGTATATTCTGAGGCATAAATTTGACTCCTGGAAGTAAAAGTAGATATGCATTAAGATTTACCTATAAGATGTTCATCAGTGATATTTATAACAGCAAAAAAAAGAAGAAAAAACTAGAGGGAAAAAATCCTCGACAATCCATTTAGAAGCAACCAGCTAAATAAATGAAATATTTATTTCACACAATGAAAAACAATGCCATACTGCAATGAAATATTATGCCATCAATAAAATGAAGTCATTGGGCATTTATCCCCACGAAAAGAAAACTTGTGTTCTCACAAAATCCTGCATATGAATGTTCACAGCAGCTTGAATTCAAAATAGCCAAAAATTGGAAACAACCCAAATATCCATCAACTGATGAATGGATAAATAAAATGTGATATATCCATACGATGGAACATTATTAAGTAATAAATAGGAAGAAACTACTGATAAATCTCCAGGGAATTAGGCTTAATGGAAAAAAGCCAATCCCCAAAGACCATATACTGTATGAGATACCATTATCACTTATATAACATTCTTGAAATGACAAAATCATAAAAACAGAGAATGGATTAATGGTTGCCAGGGGTAAAGGTATAGGTGGGGAAAAGGAGGTTAGGGGTGTGGCCATAAAAGAGCAATAGGAAGGATCCTTGTGGTGATGGAAACATTAAATATCTTGTCTGCATCAATGTCAGTACCTTGGCCATGTGCACTACCCTTTTGCAAGGTATTACCACTGAGGGGAAATGGATAATGGTACATGAGATCTCTCTGTTATTTCCTACAACTGCATGTGAATTTGTTTAATTTACAAAAATAAAAGTCCCTGATGATTAATGACATAGAAAAGTATTCATAATCTTTCCCCCTTTATGAAAATTAACCCAGACATCCAACCACAAAGTCCCTGAGGCTAAAGTGAAAAACCAGGTTTTCAAATAGTATGTATAATCCCAGTCAGCCAAACAACCAGGAAATAAGCACAAAGAAATGTTAACACTAACTGCAGAATTCTAGGTGATTTTTACTTTCTTCAGTGTGTAATCTGTGGCTTCTAAATTTTTCACAATCAACACATATACTTTTATAATAGGAGGAAATAAAGTTGTAAAGGCTCGTATTTTGCGTGGTGCTAGTCCTCCCAGGTAACAACTAGGTTTTGTCAGCAGTCTTTCAAAGTGAGTGGCTTACCCTCGGAAATCTTAAAAGGCAGGAATATCCAGGGGCAAGCGGTGCTGGGCAGCAACTCAATCTTGCTGAAACAGAGGACCTACACACACTCAGATGGGTCTTTAAGAAAAGAACTAGCCACCTTAAATTTTCTTGCTGAAATGTGGCTACGTTCTGGAAGGAAACTTGAGACAGGCCAATCCACATTCACAATCAAGAGTAAGTGGGACAGGAGGAAGAAGATGGAATTTGTGGGAAGAAATGGGATAGCCTTTAACAGAAACCACCATATAGGGTGGATATGGGGTAGGCTTGCTTCTCAGATAACTTATCCTAAAGCATTTCTAAGATTGTGAGGCAGATTTTAATGCGCTAAAAATTTTTTATAGGAGGGTAGGAGAAGGATTTTAGAAAACTAGATCCATTGAACTGCAGTCAAAAGTTGGCACGCAGAATCTGGGAAAGCCTTCTGTGGCTGACTGTGCAGAAAAGACCATGAAGAAGCATCTTCTTGGAAACACAACTCCCATCAAGTCCCAGCACAAGGCACATAGTGAAAGGTCATTATGAGAAGCATTTTGAAAAGACAATAATCTTAAGCTATTTATACCACTTCCTAAATAAAATGTTGAACAACATTCAAATAAAGAGAAATAATTGTATTCAAAACATCCATCCACAAACTATAGTTGTGATATGTACATACACACGCACAATATTCTAGGCATAGCTTAGAGTATACAGATGTATAGAAATTAACATATTTCTTGGTCCTAGAATAAGTGGCAAAGTTAATACCTAGCAAGATCACATTTTTTTCTTGTAATAATATTACCCAGTCTTAAAAAAAAAAAAAATCCTAATAACGGCTGGGCACAGTAGCTCAGGCCTGTAATCCTAGCATTCTGGGAGGCTGAGACGGGAGGATGGCTTGAGGTCAAGAGTTCGAGACCAGCTTGAACAACAGTGAGACCCTATCTCTACCAAAAAAAGAAAAAATTAGCTGGGTGTGGTAGAGCGGACCTGCAGTCCTCACCTAGGAGTTTGAGGTTGCAGTGAGCTATGATCATGCCATTGCACTCTACCCAGGGTGACAGGGCAAAACTCTGTCCCCCCCTCCCCCCCAAAAAAGCAAAAAAATCCCAATAAAAAAAGGTTATGTTTTTAAAGAACAGTACCAAGCCTGTTTCAATTCAGAAGGGTCGTTTACTTATTAACTGGCATAATAACAGAGTAAAAGGAAGGTGGAGGTCAGGGAATAAAAAATAACTTGCTCTCCCAAAGTTACTCTGCTCTAGGAATATGCAAACAGCTCTCATCCCATTTTCTAACAGACTCTGCTTATATCTCAAGTTTCTTATGTAATAACTATTAGTAACCTTTTTATTAATTACAAAAAAAGAAAAGGGAAAGAGAAAGAATTTGCACAGATGAGAACTGGAAAAACTCTTTGCTGGCCATCAGAAGTCAGAGTGAAGGAGGTGCAGGGGTATGTGTGGAGAGGGAGACCCCTGCCCCAAGTGGGCAGTCTCCAATAACCACCAGGTTACAGTATCAGAAAAAGAGATTATAAACCATCCCCGTGTTGTTATATAAACCTGGCATTCCTGGAAGCCATTCGTCTCCCAAACCAATTCCATGAATGGGAGTCTTCCCAGAATACATTTAGATTTCTTTCCCTAAATTTCTATTTCCAAGATGGTGAATTTCCAGTGAGTCAATCACCACGAAATGTGTAACACTTGCTCCTTCCCCCTCGTGCCATCAAATCTATACAGCCCAAACCTTCTGGAATTACGCTTCAGACTCATGTTGTACTTAACTTTGTTCAAGACAAAGCTCTAGATTTTTTTCATGTTTCCCACGAGACCCCAGCACAGACAGCTGGTTCAGAGCAATGGGTCAGTGTGTGCCAGTGGCTCTTTTTTGTGCATCCTGCTCGTGGCTGCCTCAGTTCAGTTTATCACTCAGCAACTGCTTGGTAATCCCCTGTCATCCCCACCCTACAAATGTCCGTATCAGCAGAGCTGGGCAGCAACAAGTCAGCAGAATTCAGCCAATCTATTCCTCCCCTGGGGCTGAGGTGACTCAAGGAAAGATGAAGAAACTACTGGAGAACCCAATTCTAGATAGAGCAGAAAGATTGTTTCAAACTGAGAGACATGTGGGGATTTTCCCTTCCCCAGGCTGGGGAAAATGAAGAGGGGAGTGTTGGGAGGAAGGAGGCAAGGATTAGAGCAGAGAGAACCCACAAAACTGGATACTATTAACAGCATGGGAACTGGATCCTTAAAGGAAAACACATGTCCCACCAAATAATCAGGAACCTCAAAACTCTATGACAGCAATTATGTTTTTATCTTTTTAAGTTTTGTCTTGCTTATTCTAAGTGTTCGTAAATTCTAGTTTAGAATTTATGGGTTTAAAAGAGGTTATTTAACAAATATAAGTAGTTTCAACAAAGGACGAAGCATCGCTAATTTAAAAAAACCAAAAGCACCAATTCTAATTTTAGCACCTCTTTGGTACTACAGAAGGTGGCATGTGATGAACTCTGTGATACATCTCAAAGAGTCAGGCAGACCTAAGTGCTCATTAAAAATTGGAGGAAACATGAGCTTGAAATAGCTCTCTGGCTATCTCACATGCTGTGGCCAGACTCAGCCACATACAGGTCTAACTATGAGCCACCAAAGCCTGCAGAATAAAAAATACTCTCAAAACATATTAAAACATGGGTTATGTAACCCCAGGAGCTCTGGGGACTGACAATGCAATGCATAATGGAATCAAAGCACCCCTTTGCCCTGTATTGCTAGCTTAAGTTTAGCCCACAGAATCCATAATTTTACACAGTCATTATCCAGAATGAGCATGAATACCACAAGACAGCATGGAGATGTTCTGATCCAATTAAAAATAGCACAATCATTTTGTTTAATAAGAAAGCAATTACTCTCACATGACCATCCTCATAGCTGAAAAGAAAAATGCCTTTCACATTCAGAATCACAAGCAATTTCTTTGTGCTTAAGCATATTACCTAGTCTCAGCCTGGTGTGCTTCTGGATTTAACGGGGACAGAGAAATTGAAAAGAGTAAATCTCTAGGGTGACATGATCTCTAATGGCTCAAATGGATACTCTTAGGTCTGGCTCTCCTTCTCATCTAGTAGCGACTTACGCAACTTCTGCGCTGATGTGTGTCTAACATAGTCCGACGGTATCACCCACATTCCAGCACTTCCCCTTTAGGACAAGAGAAGACACAAATGCATGGCCAAGTTATGTTCTCACTTAGCTGCTGCCATCTCCAGAGCAAAACTTTCTCTCTAGCACTTTGGGATTTTCTCAGCTTGCTGTAGCTCAGGATATCGTCCACTTCAGATTCTAAAGAGTTAGAAAGGAAAGGACTCTATTTAGTCCAGCATTTCATATCCCAAAGTGTGTTTTGATGACTGTTTTCGGCACCCCCCCAAAAAGCATCCCTTGCAGCTAAAACTGTTTGGAACTTGCTGGGTTAAATAAGATAAAATAGGTTTCTTTACTGCAGGACCTCACAGGGGCTTCAATCTGCTAATACACATCTTGAATCTCCAAAGGGTGATAGTGCATTAAGTATTTTCCATGAACTCTTTTTTAACCACGGATCACTTTTTAAATAAAACGGATGATTAAGGTTAGCACTCTAGATTCTCCCAAATTCTTCATAACTTTGGCTATGGATAGGTGCATATTTACCTTCCTCTTTCCTCAAAATGTCCCTTCTCAGAGATCCATCTCTGATTTTCATTTCCTGCTTAAACTTTCTCATCTCCTTTGCAAACAAGTGCTTTCCTTCTCTGCTTACAAAACATCATTCGCCAACCTGCAACTTTTCAAGTAATCTGGATATTTTCCCCCTATACCTGAGTCCACGTTCCTTTTACTTTGCACTTTTTTATAATATTATGAAAATGTTTTTAATGCTAAAGGATAATAGAATGAAGAGGAGAAATATAGAAAATAAGACGTTTGATCTTTATGGTAAAATAATACACACTGATAGATTATAAGCCTCGGGGGCATTCTTCAAAATAAGGAATCATTTTAGGAAGAAAAAATAAGGATGGGAAGTTTAAACAAAAAGGACAGGAGGAAGGAAGCAGAGTCTGGGCAGTCTGACAGATGAAGAGGGCCAAAACTGCCACCATTAAAATATTTCCTACTGGAATCTCAAAATATTCTATGCTTGGCCCATTAATGCAAAATCAATTTCCAGTAGAATTACGAAGCTCATCACTAACAAGGTAAAATGGTAGCATGGCATTTGAACACCATCAGGCCCTTCATAGCCATGTGCAAACACAGAGGTCACTATAATTTCATGTTGTGTGCAAAAAGCTCCCTTAGACAGCAATGACTTAAAACAGAAAAGCAGATTTTCTGCTTTCTTTGATCCTTTCTTTTTTAGAGTAAATAATTTATCTTTAGGATTTATATTAAGAAATTTCCCTCCCTCCAAAATACACTTCTATGAGAGAGAGAACATCAAATAATAAATTCCAGAAACCATAAAAACTTTTTTAGATGGTCTCAGTGAAAGGGCAAAGGGGTCCCCTGTACCCAGTAGCTTTTCTTGAGTTTTTAAAAAACAAAAGCTCATGTTGTATTTCATATAAAACAATGAGTATGCTTGGGAAATAAAATTCAATATAATAAGCACCAAAGTTTTTCTATATAATTAGTTAAATTTAGCTTAAGTTGAACAGTGCAGAGGTCACAATTATAATGAAAAATATTTTTTCTCTCCACCTCCTCCTTCAGAAATACTTCCAGTGTTCCTGAAAACTCTTCCACATCACTACCAAAAAACACTATTTTGCTCACACTTCTCATACACTCAACAGGCTTTTGGCTTCAACAACCTGTGGCTTGACAAGGGTTTGCAAAACCCAGCTACACAGAGGAAACGGTAGAAATCATACCTGGGGGGAAATCTCTCCTTGAGTGCATTAACATACTGGGAGGATAAACTGAACCCTTAGTTCTTGCTAGTGTTGTTTGGGGAATCACTGTGAAAATACCTTGGATTATAAGCATCTTCACCAAAATCACACATTTTCCCTGACACATATAGACCACCAACACACACGTGCTGAAAAGTCTTTATAAGCACACAAAGGAAGGGAGAGCCTGCCTACAAAACTTTCCTCAGGTGCAGGCCATTCTCATCTCACAGCACAGGGCTGGCGGGAGTCATGTTTGGAAAGAGCTGAAGCTCTGCCAGTTTCAACAAAGCCCAATTTAGCAGGCATGCCAGCACCCGGTTGTCCTGCCCTACACCCACTGGGTCACTGAGACACGCCAGACCTACGGGACATGAGACTCAACGGGGGCAGGGAGAACTGGGCCACCGCCTGTGAGGCAGAGCTCAGATTTGCCACCTATATTTTTAGAGTTTGGATCCGTAAAACGAAAACGACGTGGCCCAAGCAAGCCCCAAAGAAGAAGGGCACATGAGCAGGAGGCGAAGGCCAGGAGGAGATGCGGCTAAAGTGGGGAGGAGGGAAGAGAGCGCAGTACACGAACCTCTCACCTACAGAAATCCCCTGAAACTTGCGCCATTTCATACCTTTAGTCTGCTAATAAGAAATCAAAACTAGTACAGTAGACAGTTTTGTTTTCTTTCTTTGGCTTCTAAACCGTAGGAGTATGAAACGAGCTTTTGATATTCTCCAACTCTCCTGAGAAGGAGAAAGAGGAAAACAGAGACTCTTCTCCTTTTTCCTTCTCTAAAGTTTCTCATACTTCACCTGTTGTCATCTTTTCATAAACACACATATAACTTGTCAAACTAAAATCTCAAGCTGCCCCTTTCCCTCCACTTAAAATGAATTCTGCAGCAACTTCTCACAGAGGGAAAAACAAAAAAGAGGGAAAAAGAATATCAGCACACAACTTTCTGCCATCTCCCTCTTACTGCTGTAGTTTTAAGTCAAAGTTAACATAAACACAAAACGAAAAGATGTCCAAGAGAAATACATAGCAAAGGAAAAAATTATTTATTTTTTGTCCCCCACCAATTATTTAGCTTTCATTAAGTCCAGTTAACCTTCTGACACAACCTTTCCTCACTCTTTCAAGCTCATCTACTTAAAACACCTTCAGATCTGAATATATGCACATCCTATTTCACAATCAACATCTTTTGATAAACTAGGAAATAAAAGAACATCTTGTTACTATAATGTGTAATCCTCCCTTCTAAGAAAAAATACTTGTACCACATCCAGCTAACACGATCCATTAAGAACAACTAGTTCTCTCTTGGAGGCTAACATGGGCTAGACGTGGAGGACTTGAACTTGAAAAACACTCAACAGTATTCCCAATAACCTACATGGTTCGAATTGCCCACTAACTTATACATTCCTAAGCACGCATCCATTTCCTCTGTGGACGCACAAGAAAAATGCCTCTCTAAATTCTAATGTTATGGAGATTGAGATTAAAAACTAGAGAGCAATGAAGGCACTAGGAATCCTCCTCCTCTATTACTACCCACACCAACCATTCTCAGCACACTCCCAACAAACGGCTTCTCAGAGACTCTGAAACCACAACAAATGTGCCACCCAAGGCCCCAGCTGTGACCGACAAATGCCAGCAGCAAAATTCATGACACTTTCTTTCAGTATTCACACAGAAGCTTAGACAGGTGTGAGGAACCACAGCACAATTACCTGAGGAACACCCAGCCTCTTCCCACACACATACATTCAAGCTTCCACCACACCTCCATTCCAGAAAATCACCAATGCTTACAGAACCTCCTACTTTAAAACTGATTCGAGATGAATTTAAAATGCATTCTTGCTGACAACTAAGAAGGACTGTAAGCTCCTGAAAGCAAAGAATTTCTGTTGCTCAGATCAAGGAAGAAGGCAGAAGAGACGGGAAGATGCCTGAGTAATGATGAATAAAGGGATAACTGAAGAAATCTGAACATTAAGGGCCTAGATTATAGTGCCATAAAAACAGGCCCAGGGTAGGGCACAGTAGCTCACACCTGCAATCTCACCACATTGGGAGGCTGAGGTCTCCAGGAGGATTGCTTCAGGCCAGGAGTTCAAGACCAGCCTGTGCAACATATGAGACGCCCCCGCTTCTCTACAGGGGGGGAAAAAGGATTTAAATCAGCCAGGCCAGGCCTGGTGGTGCACAGCAGTAGTCCCCGTGACTTAGGAGGCTGAGGCAGAAGGATCATTCCAGCTCAGGAGTTGGAGGCTGCAGTGAGCTATGATCATGCCACCACACTCCAGCCTGGGCAACAGACTGAGACCCTGAGTCTTTTAAAAAACAAACAAACAAACAAACAAACAAACCCCAAAAACCTGACCCAACTGGACTATTTGTTTTTCTGAATTACACAAAGAAATTCCAACCATAGTCTTTTCTAAACCTTTTTTTCTATTTAAATCAACTTTATGAGGTATAATTTACATACCAAAAAATATACCCATTTTAAGCATACAGTAGGATGAATTTTGGCAAATGTATTTACACCATTGTAACCACCACAACAAAGACAGAAAACATTTTCATTTCCCCCCCAAAAGTTCCCTGATGCCCTTTTGCAGTCAAACTCCCCCTACCCTTGTGGCCCCTGGCAACTGCTGATCTGCTTTCTGTCACCGTAGATTAGTTTGTCTTTTCTAGAATTTCACAGAAATGGAATCGAAAAGCATATACTCTTACGTGTCTGGCTTTCTCGTCCATGTTGTGTATCAGTGAACTGTTCCTTTTTACTGCAGAGCTGTACTCCCTTTGTACTGAGACAGCACAATTTTCCAATCTTGTTTTAATAGAAAAGGGCAGTGCTTAACTTTAAAACATGTAGATAAAACTTTCTAAGGATACCATTCTTTCTTTCTTTCAAGGTAATTGCAACTTATAAGTAATTCTGTATAAAGTGCAGATCCCAAAATCTTGGCTTCAGAAACACGAAGGTTTTGTTTTGTGTCACCTTCCTATACAGTAACTTGTTCAATCAGATGGAAAGAAAAATGGTAACTAGAGATTTTTGTTTACTGCCAGCTAAAAATGTTATTTCAAGGTGCTGAAGAACTATGAGGAAACTGTATCCAAGCAAATTTTCATGTGCTACTTCCTGAATGCCTGACCAAAAAGTGAACTTTAGAACTTCTGTTTAATTTAGGTTCTGATCGTCTTGCTTTTTCCTGATCGCTCAGAATCTTGGAGTTCATGCTGACTCCTGATTTATCCTACCACCAGAAGGATGTGAAGAGATTTCCCTTGAGGTGGGATTGTCCTGAGAAGTTCTGTTTAGAAAAGGAAATAAACCATTTAAATTTTGTTTAACTGCCCAAATCATGCAAGACTACTAGTGCTTCCAAGAGAATACACCTTGGGGAACACTGTTCTAACAGATATACAAAGCATATACCTCATATGGTACTTACGGGTTCAGGATGGTTGCCTCTAATAGGCATGGTTATCCTCAACAGAAATGGACCACCCTTAACCCAATGTTGGGTTCAAAAAGGAAAGCAGAAGTTTTAAAATGTTACCGGGTGAGTCCCAGCTACACCTGGAATGTGAAATGAGAAGCCTAAAACCTCCCAGCCCCCACCTCCCTACCCACGCCCCAAACAGGCCTTTATAACAGTCACAAGGGCAGGCAGCAACATTTTTTAAAGGAAAGGGCCTGGAGTGAGAGACCACTCTGCCTCACCAACTAGCTTGGGTGCTCTGAGCCTACCACCAAATTCTGGGCCTCAGTTTCTCCTTCTGCCAACTGAGGCAGATGAGTTAGAATGAGCTCTAAGGTTCCCTTCAGTCTGAAAGCTGTCATATGAGGCTCATGAAAGAGCCACAATTCCAGTACTAAAATGAGAAAAGTTGCATATTTTTAAACCATATTTGTGAGCAAGGCATTCAAAATTCTGACAGAGACATCAATCTTGACTCTCCATTCATAATCCTTGGTTGTGTAGATGCTAAACAAGTACTTTTCTTTTGTCTATCCATTATTTCTTTCCTCAAATTTGAATACAGGATGGGTATTCCTTATCCAACATGCTTGGGACCAGAAGTGTTTCAGATTTCAGATTTTTTCAGATTTTGGAATATCTGTATATACATAATGAAATATCTTGGGGATGGGATCCAAATCTAAACATGGAATTTATTTATGTTTCATATACACCTTATACACACAGCCTGAGGTAATTTTATACAGTATTTTTTTCCTTTCCCAGATGACGAAAATATATACTATTTTTAATTTTGTGCATGAAACAAAGTTTTGGTTTCGACCTGTTACACGAGATTGGATGTAGAATTTTCCACTTGTGACATCGTGTCGACACTCAAAAAGTTTTGCATTTCGGAGCATTTCAGATTTCGAATTTTCAGATTAGGGATGTTCAACCTGTACTATTTCTCAAAAAAAAAAAAAAAAAAAAAAAAGGAATTTAAATTAAATCCTGTTAATGAGTCCCAGTCTTCACATTTAACTTTATACATCTGTGTGCCTGTTTTTATCTGAATGCTAACGTTCAAGGTTTTTTATTACGACATTGTACAGAACAAGATATCCTTTGATTAAGACTAAATCTCTTAATACCAATAGCATGATAGTAAAAAAGTTCCTTGAAGAAATACCACCTGCTTTTGCAACAGCTCATCCTGGCAGCACGCTTTTGTTTCGATTATTCATGAAATTGCAAAGGTTCATTTTTAAGCCTGACTAACATTCAGTATGAAATAGTTTTTTTTTTCCTAACACACTTGCAGTTGGAAAGCTCTTATCTTAGAATCAGCATAAGGCAACACAGTATAATCCCAAAGTCCTTAAATTTCCCATAAGCATCTGAAGAAAGTACAGCTTTCCCAAATACTAGTCGCAGACACTCACAGTGAAACGCCAGCCACCCCGCCTGAGTCAGCGTGCTCGTAACTCCCTCCGGCTAGCCTGCAGGAGAGCGGGGGAGTGGGCCTGACAGCCTGCACTGGGATCCTGGAATAGGGTGCCTGGCGGGGAATGACACCTGCACTCTAAGAACAAAAGCCTGCCTTGGGATGAAACACTTTCTAAGACAGTCAGGGCCAACAGGGCTGAGAGAGAATGCTGGCAGGAGTGTTTGTGCAAGCACACAGTCCTCCTTAGTACTAAATGTCCCCAGCACTTGGAGAGGAAGTAAACAAGGATCTGGGCTGTGCCTGTGTCTACGTAGCCCAGGGCGGCCAGGGCCTGGCCTGGTCAAGACTCCCAGCTCCCTGGGCAGGGGGTGCTCACGTCACAGAGCTCCAAAATGTGGGCTGCGTGTGACCAAGAAAAATTACAAAGGCCAGTTTAAATACAGCCTCTATTTCTACCACTTAGATTTTTTCTTTATTTTCAAAAACAATAATTTTCTGAAGCTGAGTTAAGCAAAGCTGGAACATGGAAAACAACTACTTGCGGAACCATCCACAGGGATAGAACCCAGAGCGCGTGATGCCCTCCATCCTCCTCAAACATATGGGGATCGACTGCTACAACCTCACTACTCCAAAAACAAGTTTGGCTATTTTGTCTTAGGAAACACTCTCAGAACACCGATTTTTAAATGTTCTAACTGTAGAACCTACAACACTATGTTTACCTAATAAATGTCAGGGCACTAAAATACTCTCATTATTTTCCACCTAAAATGTTAAGTATTCCTTCAAGCTTTTCCATGTTCCAACTGCACCAGAACAAACCATGTTGGCTGTTTTTTTTTTTTGCCTAGTTGCAAAAAATAATCCCAGCACAGCAGAAAGCAGTGCTAAAGCTCTAGCATCCTGCTGAGGCTTTGAGTGTGAGCACAAGGCCCAGTGAAGCTGTGTTTTCTGTCTCTCTAGCCTCCCATGATCTGGGAGGCCCAGCCCACTGTTTCCCAGCCAGCAAGCAGGGCATGGCAGCTTGACTCACCACAAAGTTCAGTGTGTCTTGGTATTTTAAGTTTCTTCTTAGCCTCTGCCTTTTTGGAGGTGGGGAGGAGACCAGGGCATATAAAGCAGCACTGACCAGAGGGGAGAAGGAGAAAGCATGGTCTGTGTCTATACACACATATCTCATTTTGTATAACCAGTGCGCTCTTGTGAGGTAGACTATAACTGAATTTCTGAAATAGCAAAACAGCTCAGTAATTAAAAATTTTAAAATGTAACAGCTCATTAAAGAAATGTAATTGTACAATAGCCTCAATTTATCTTTTTTGTAAATCTTGATTTCTCATATTGTTTAGCTTTAAAAAAAAACAAACTACATCCAGTCAATGGTCCATGCAAATGAATCCGCAAACTAGCAAAATGAATAAGCCCAAGTGCAGAGAAAAATATGAACTGAATCTTTTAAATATATTAAAAAATAGTTCAAAATAATTTTACTTAAAAACAACTCACATTATCTCTCTCTACCCTTGTAGAATTTATAAACTGAAAGACGATAAAACACATTCTTAAATGAGGTCACAAGCAATGCAACTGGTTAGCAGATCATCATAGAACTTAGAGCTTTTAACTTGGTTAAAGTTGCCTTTAAAATTAACTTCATTTTTAGATGGAAGCTTACACTTAATAGGCAGGTCCCTGCCTTACTGCAAACATGGGGTACTAGGAAGGATGGTTACACAGAGGAAAAGCTGGGGGGGGCTTGGGGAGCCCTTCTCCGGCATGTGTCCCAGTTAATGTTACTCATTTGGAGACACTGGTCTGAGTCATCTCAAAGTGAAGGAATCTTTAAGTTTTCTATAAAAATATTTATGTGTGTTCTATGATTGACTTAACATAACACAGGTGGGCAAAAGGAAAGTTCCATGTCCCAGAACCAAATGTACCATCAGGAAAGTCAACCAAGTCCAGATAACCTCAGAGAAAAATTAAACATTTTATCAAGAGTTTCTGATGACAATGCAAAAGCAGGAGAGTACATTGTACTTTAAACAATGCCTTGTCTGTTTGCAGGAACACAGACTGGTCTAAAACGGAGGGGAGAAAAGCCAAGGCCAATACTGAGCCACAGCTCTCACTTCAAAAGGAAGCAGTGGAATGGGGGAGGCGGGGTGTGTGTGCGTGTGTATGGGTGTGGGTATATATACATTTCTGTATAAGTATGCATAGTATATGTACCATGGATGGACACGCAAAGCTTCCAGTGGCTACCTGACCTCCCCACTCCCATCGATCCCCCTATCTGATGCTCCCTTGAGAACAACCTGACTTCCTTGAACAGTTTGGGACCAATTTTGGCCCAGAGAGAAGCAATCTCAGAGTCCCTTCATCTGTCACCTAGAGGCTTATCCCAGCCCTGAGCTCTTGTTCTAAGTAATAGAGGCCTCAGGTAGCGGTGGGTAAACCAAAAAGTGGAATGGGCAGGCTGAGTCTGTATTCACTCTGCCACTCCGAAGTTGTGTGAGCTCAGTCAACTCGGTTCACCAAATACCTACTGAGCCAATCATGGGCCAGACCCAGCTCTGAGCCTCAGTTTCTTCAACAGGTAAAAAGGAATCATGTTTACCTTCAGGTTTATTGTGAGGATGGTACTCGATACATGTTAATGCAACTTCCTGACTCCTTAGCAATGCGATATGATTTGATGAGTCGTGCAGGCCCTGGTATTCCCCTCTGCCCCAGCCCCATCTGCTGAGTCCCTGCCACTTCTTGCTGTAGATAATTTCTTACACCAGGGTTTTTGCCTTCTGCCCACTTGTTCTGATTCCTCAGTTTTCCCACCTGTCTGGGGTTTCCTCCCATGGGCTCCTCCAAGAACCGCTCCAAAGAACCTGATTCCATTCTGCTTCATCTGTAAGTCCCAGTCACTCCCTGAGTCCAGAGCCATGCATATAACCAGCCAAAGTCCTGGTGTGTCGAAAAAGGATTTACAAGGCTAGATGGATGGACGTAAACACATCGCTGAGGAAAGAACACTGAAACAAAAGGCCTGGCTCATTATCTTAGAGAACTAAATTTCAAACACAAGGACGTCGCCTATCAGATCAGTGTTCTCTTTATAATGTCCCAAGAAAAAAAGTTTTTAAGTAACAGAAAAGGCCATGCTGCTTCTGTGAAGCTGATGTTTTTATTTATAGGCAGTTATAAGTTTGGAAGCTAATCTTATGTCCCCCCTGTTGTTTCCACTGCAATGAAACTCAAGAGTCAAATGTGAGACATAATTCTAGCACCTGTCAAGTACTATATTGTCCCTGACACTTAGGATTCCTCCCTTAATACTAAATATATTTTTGTAAGTTGCTATTGCCCAAGAGGAGCATAAGCAAATCTAAGTTCGAAATTAACATCTTTAGGGAAAGGCAGTCATTGCTTTTTTGTAGGCCTGAGCCCATCCAGGAATGGCAGGTCTTTGTCAGTTTTAGAGGCGATGATAAAGCAAGAAGCCTGCCGAGAAAGTGGGATGGGCATGGGGTGGGAGCAGAACTCAGGCATGTGCTCCTCATTGCTCTCCCATGTACCCTACAAGGACACTTAAGGGCAGCAGCCAGAATGACAGACACGGATGCCTGGGGTAGCACGAGCACGCCCCACCACCCTGTGGAAGCCTCTAAGCACCCAGCTGATTCTGGACAATACTGAGTCCAATGTGTTTAAAGTGGTTTAGATTTTCATTTGGCTAAAACCTAGGAGGTTACAGACTGTAGAATAACAATAATGATAGCTTTTCCTAAGGCACCTTGAATAGCCTCTCAAGCACTCTAATGAGAGGTAAAAAGCATCTCTAAATTGGAGGAAGGCATGGGGCACACCTTGCAGAGACTCCCAGTTGTCTTGGGAAAGCTCGTAGCCTCATTTGGCTGAAGTGCTGAGGAGCTGGCAGAGGGCCCTCCTGGGGAGTGAAGAGCCAGGGCCTCACCACCGCCTGGGCTCCAAACTCAACAGGGTGCAGCTGGTGCCCAGGCGAAGCGGCTATGAGCCCTGACCAGCTTTGAGATCTTTGAGGCTTGGACGGAAGTGCCTTCAGCAGAATCTAAAATCCAGGTGGGAAAGCTCTGCTCCCCAGGAGCTGGGAAAATAAGATGGCAAAGATTCTTCCTGGCTTGGAGATTTTGGAGACAGCGATGCTTGGTAACAAAGCAAGAGCCAAAACCAGGAATTGGAAATTGAACTTCTCATTTCAAAGGGGGCCAGCTTTACCACCCTGTGTAGGCTACCATGTTTCCACTTCATCCCACAAAACAAAGTAAGATTCCTGCCTGTTTCTTCCCATTAGAGTACTTCTGAGGCTATTCAGAGCTCCTTAGGAAAAGCTATCATTACTGTTATTCTATTAGTCTACACCTCCTAGGTTTTAGCCAAATGAAAATCTAAACCATCTTAAATACACATTGGACTCAATATCATCCAAAATTGGCTCTGTATCCTAGTAAATGCAAGTTTCCAGATGGCAAGATTCTAGGTGAAATCATCAAAATACTACATAAGTGCCACATATTATTACGTGCCTTCCACTCATTAATTCAGCCAACACTCTGCATGTTAGGGATGAGCCAAGTCATCTCCTGTACAAAAAGCAGACTCAGTATCCTTTCATGGTTACACAAACAAATAGCAAAGCCAAAGCTAAAGGAAGGGCAACTCCCACCTCCCTGTACCCTGCAATCTATCAAGTGAGGGCTGTGTTTTATCACATTTCTTTGAGGGTTGCAAAAGTTCTGCAAGGAATTCTTTGATTACTGTAATACTTTTAGCAACAAAAGAAAACGAACTCCAACAACACACTGTATTGTCAGAAATTTCATTATCAGAGGTGAAAGTAACGAATGAAGGCAGAGATACATGCCAGGATGCGCAGCTCAGCAAGACTTCCCTTCCTTCCAGAGGAGGTGGATTAGTGCAGTCTCCCAAGAAATATTGCAACTTTCTGTTTGCATGACCCTATCACTCACTATAATGCAGACCCATCAGAAGCAATTCTATGTCAATCTTTATTCCATGCATTACACCACGCCAGCTGAATGAAAGCAGATAGATGAATAATCATGGCTGCGGCCCAGGGAGCATGTCCCCATGCCCTGTCCCCAAATGATCAAGTCATGTGAGCCCTGGACATGTACATTTTCCCCTGGCTTTAGGCCTGGACCCGGCCCAGGCTATAGAAGCCAGCACCACTGCTACCAACCCACTGCTGAGGAACCAGACCTTCCAGGCCTCTGTGTAACCAACAAAACTCTGTTCACAGGAAGTATAGTCAAGCAATTTGCTGTACTTTTATTCAACTTTAAAACACACATAGATTAATTCACCACAAGCATTGAAATCCTATTTGCCCCAAACCTTTCAGTGATCAATGTTGAGAATGAAATCTCCTGGTAACATTAAAAGTGACTAGAAGTGGCACTTTTGCTCTCAGTGCCAAAGCCAAAGAAATTCCTCATTCCAAAGACTGCCAAACTTCTCCAGTGCCTAAAGAGCTTAGCATTATCAGACTCTAATAGTTACAAAAAGCTGCTTTGAGGGCTCAATTTCCAATAAAAGACATCCAACTCTACCAAACAGTATTTAATGCAAGGGCTGCCCAGCATTAAGTCTGGTGGCACTGCAGATTTCTCATGCAGCAAACTGCTACCAATTAAAGCCATTGATCCAGCTTACTGTGCCCACTCCTCTGGCACAGAGTGACTAATTCTTGGAAACATTACATGTGGTGTAATTCTTTCCCAAAGTCACAACCCTCAAAGTTACAACCACTTAGAAAACTCAGGCCCCAACACTCTGGATTATAGGGCTGCCATCAGGCAGTCATTCTTCGAGGTTTAGAGGTTTATAAGGTAGCATTCTGGGCACTTGAAGAAGCCTCCCACAGGTACATTTCCAGAGAATGCCTCCACACTGGCCACAGAGAAATAAAAGGCCGTGTTCCTTCCCTAGATAATAAGGTAATGGTGTGCTTGCTTCAGCAGCATGTATACTAAAATTGGAACAAGGTAATGGTGCCTGAAGTGAGGAATGCACCCAGGCAGGTGCAGGCACTTTATAGACACTCTTGAGACAGTCAGTAGATCTTCCTCAGTAAAAATGGTGATGACCACAGAGTCAGGTCATAACCGAGTGGCCTCACTGAGTGGCGTCCAGGTAAGCTCCTTTGCATCTCTGATCCTTCATTTCCTTGTTCAGAAAATAAAGGGTCAATTAGATGACATCCAAAGCATTAAGTTTTGGAACTCCAGGGTTCCACCACTGATTTAACATTAATTTGCTTCTTGGATTAGACTGTCCCCTAGAAAATCCCTCAGGAAACAGCCCAGGTGAGATGAACGGGGGAGGGGTGCAGAGACTGAGAGCACTGGCTGGCAGAGGGAAGGCAGTCACACCTAACAAGGGTTTGAATAACAGACCAAGGGCATGGACTGGCACGAGTTTTTCCGGGTCAGACTCGGCTTTCCTATCTTTATACATAGCTAGATACACAAAACAAGACAAAATACTAAAAGTTGCCCCTAAAAATTCTCTCCTTAAAAAAGAAGTAACACACTGCTTAACATCCTCTGAAGGAGTGACTCGTCATCCCCATGACAAAAACCTAACTGAAAGGGATTAAGGTAAATAGGATAAATGCATTATCTGACAAACGGCTCATTTATTTTCTTTTAGGTCTTTTATGACATCCCTGTTTACGTGCAGAAGAACACAAAATTTTTATTCCAAAAAGTCCAGCCTGCCGG
>RJWJ010010981.1:0-27404 GCA_004363605.1 Indri indri | reverse complement strand
ACAGCGTTGATTTCTCCTTTTTCCTGACAGGGTTAGGAGCACAGGAGAAGTATCTTGTTCCCTATGTGATAGTTAAAACTGTTTATATAATATTCCAAAAATAGCCTCCATTGTTTTTAGGGCTTTTTCTTGTAGAGTGTACAGTGTATTATTTTAAAATATTGAGACAGCTTTATCTTTACCATTTATCTCAGAAAAAAATGTAGATACTTTTTATTTTTCATGGAGATGAGAAATACCAGAAAACCAAGTGTTTTTTTAACATGGTCTTGGCAGCAAGCCACAGATCATTTTTTATGAAAGGGTGATAATGGGGGGAAGATGGCCCAGACAGTTTCCTATATCTTTCCTGTCATTCTTTCACCCACCAAAAACCAAAGACTTTGGGAGATTTAGTCAGACAGAATGCCTCTCCCACCTCGACAAAGAAGAAATGATTCATAATTGTGAACTCCTTGGAAGGCACTACCAAAACAGAGAACATTATTATTTTTTTTTTTTTACTATTGCAGAATGACAAAATAACTTTGCTTTCCTCTTCCTTTCCAGTATAGGAAGAACTGCAACGGTTCACTGGCCTCCCCAAGGTGTCTCAATGGTTCCAAGACTTGAGACTGAAAGCAAATTCAGTTTACGTTTTAAATTACAAAGAGTGCTCATTAATGATACCATTTAACCAGGAGTACATATATGTTGCTTGACAATGTTCTCTAAAGAAATTACATAATGGCTTAACTCTCCTAAACCCAGCCATCATCACTAATATTCCATCACAGTCACACAAACACAACACTCTAGCCTCTGTGCCAAGGTATTTTTACTGGGCCACCTCCCAGGCCCCTCGGCCCCCATTTGCCAATCCACTCATCTACCTTGGTCCTCTTCTTCCTATTTCCACTGTTCAACATTTGCTTGCTGCTATCACCTTCTTAAACCACCATGCACAATGCCCTGGGCCTGAAAGTGTGAAGCAGATCCAAAGAAAAGAATGAACACTGTCTACACCTAGACGACCCATCAGCTTCCAAGCACAATGGGGCTGCTCACCAAGTGATGATACACAATTAGGCTGCTTCGACTTCCACAGGAGAGAGGGAGAGGGTGGGGGAGAGAAAGCAAGCAGTGATCACAGAAAAGCTTAGATGCAGTTTAGAGTGAAAGCATCTTTGTGCCTCATTTCTGAAACTGCAAAAGACAACCTAGGTCATCCTTCTTGGAATATCACATCTGCTCTGCAGCCGGGAGAAAACAGGCAGTTTAAAGAGTCCCATCCCTAAGAATAATCACACTTCACAAGAGTACAAGTCTGAAAGGCCTTTTGTGTTCAATGTGAATGCTTGTCTACAGCCTAACACTCAAGTCTGTTCTTTCTATAGGTTCTGAAACAATGACGAGCCAGGTAGAATGCAACTGTCTCAATTCTAACAGAAAGATCATGCAAACTCCCCTCCTTTCTCTTCTTTTAAACCAAAATGGGAAGTATGATAGAAAAGAACAGCCCAGAGAAGTCTCAGGCAGTATTATAAAATCAAAATCCTTAAAAGCTTGGGTAAATTGACTTTGGAGTTTATTTAGTCCAAGTGGAGACACATTGATAGAGGTATCCCACCTCTATCACTTACCAACTGTATGGCCTCAGCCAAGTCACTTAACCATTTTGCACCTCAGTTTCCTCATGTGTTAAGAGGAAGAGCTAATATGCATAAAGCTCTCAACGGTGTCTGATACACTGCTAATAAATGCTCAATTAATAGTAGCTTTTAGTGACAGCCATGAAAATGATGGACAAACCTAAGGCTATGACTGCACACATCATACCCATTCACACCAACACAGATGGAACACTCTTTGCCCCTTTTTGGAGGTGGGGCATGGGACTAAAAGCTTTCCAACTTCAACTCTGCAATTCGGCAGCATGTGGAAGTCGGGACACAGGGATCTTCTTCTCAAAACCAAAGGCCTCCTCTATAGCTTCCTAGAGGAAGTTTTCAGCGGCGTCAAGCAGATGATGTCCCTCATTGCCACCTTCAAATCTAGGCCATAGGAGCCAAGGACTCAGTCCCTCGGGCTGGGAGCCAAATCTTCTAGACTGCTGCCAGGCAGGCTTTTTCTCATGAGCCCGATTGTTTTTTAAGACACTTTACTTCTCTGTAAATGTATCCTTGATGGCAGATCCCTTCAAGACACACCCCTCTCCTTACCCCCAAAACATGCAAGCAGAGGCCCATGCTTTTGAAAAACTTGACAAGTGCCACTGACATGTTTACATATTTCTTCTGCGAGCAGTGGCAGCTTTGGAAAGTGTCCCATTCTCCCAAGCACTTCAAGTTCCTGCCAGCTGTATCTCACTGACTTCTGATCTTTTGAAGTCCCTAGTACTCTCCTGGAGTCCAATTCTGAATGCTGCCTACAGTGTTAACGGCACAATATTTAGGACTTTCCTCTAAACTGTGGTCCCAGACATAAGGCCTTCGGCGCAGCTTTCCCTTCTGTGTGGACCTTCTGATGTTGTTCCAACACCTAAACCTGCCTTCTTGACCATTCCCAAGAATCTTGGTGAATCTGAGCAGAGTGACTTGCCTGCCCTACCAGTCCCCTGAGAAGAAAGCACAGACCGCTGCCCTTCAGCAGCTCAGCACCGTCAAGCCTCTCGGATACGGCTTCATGTAGGAAAAGGTATGTTACTAACAACAGAAAAATCTGCAATCCAAACTCATCCCGGTGGGTTTTTTTTTTAATGTGTCAGATATAAGAGTGTTTATGAATCTCAGGCAACATTCTGAAGCAGCTGCTAAGAGGCGCTGAAACGAACTTCCAGTCCTGGCCAACCTGTTCTTCGCACTATTTACACTCCCGAAGCCATCGGCTACATGTGACATGGCCAATCCTGAGGCACTGCCTATCGGACAACAGAATCCAACAATACTGACGAGCAGCAACACTTGTTCACCTGTGGTGGGGGAGGCTACGTGCCTTCTAGGGTCCTGAGCCAGGACGGCTGTCAGCTCCTCGCCACTGCCGTGTCTGGGACTTCACCACCAGAGCTGCATTGCTCTCCACTTCACCACTCTGACCCTCTCACAGTGATTACACCCAGCACATTTTTATCTTATCTGTGCCCCACAGGTCCCCCGTCCATCTTGGGATGAGTCAGTGTGACTACTGCCCTGTCTGATGTTGGTCTTAGAACCAGGAACATTCCCAAAAGACCAAAACAAACACGTAAGGGAGAAAGATCACAAAACGACCAGAATCCAACCTAAACACAAGCCCTCTGAACGCAATATACACACTAGGATGAACACTTGGTTTCCTCCGTACACCTGAGGGGATTCTCTATCATTACTGTCGTCCTGGAACGTTGGTACCCTTGTCTTGCACAGAAAGCTACACAGCAACTAGGATCTGTGGGAAGTCCAGAACACTAGAGGGGCTAGGCCTTTGTTATATTTCAACAGGCACCACCACAAGATTTCTGTTCATTTTTTCCCTTCCTGTCACGATTCTGAAACCAAGATGGCATGAAATTCTTGATTTTTGACTCCTGCTCTGTCACCAGAAAAACTCCACGACTTAGCAAATGACTTAAAAAGAGTGGTTCTGAAATCTCAGCTGTAGCAGAACCACCTGGAGGGCTTGTCAAAACACAGATTGCTAAGTCCAGAGTTTCTGATTTAGTATGTCTGGGGTACACCTGAGAATCTACAGTCCCAAAAAAGTTCCTATGTGATATGGATGCTGCTGGTGTAGGGACCACGCTTTGAGAACCACCAGCTTAAAACATCAGAATATGGTGAAACCTAGTATCTCAGATTAGAGGTTGCACAAAAGAGGGATGGTAAGTTTATGTCTGTGTTTTCAAGTCTTATGCAATGACTTGAAACAACACCATCTCTTCTTACAAATTCCTGAAAACTTCAAAATAAGTTAACTAGGGTCCAGCAGAGTCTAGAAAAACAAGTGGGAGTTACAAACTTTAAAGAAGCCACATGCATTTTATATGCAAGAAAGGAGAGGAGATTCCAGTGAAACGTAGTTTGTTAAGTAAAAATGATGCCCTTGTCTTAGAAGCCAACCGCACTCTTCGATCCCAACCTGACCATGCTCCTTTTCATATGGAGCTTCCTATGGAGGACAGGGTTGAAATGGCTCCAAAAGTCAATACTAAAATAGCTGATAACTTCCACAGCCAAATCTAATTTCTCTAAGCCAATGGTTCTCAACCCTATCTATACATTGTAACTACCTGTAGAGCTTAAAAATATAGAGATGCCCAGGCCCCACACCTAGAGATTCTAACCTAATTGCATTAGGATGGGACCTAGATACTGGTGTTTTGTTTTGTTTTTTTCCAGCTCCCCAGGTGATAGTAAAATGCAGCCAGGGTTGAAAGCCACTGACGGAGGAGAATTAACAATGAATTTGAGGCAAAGAGCTTTAACTTTTCACAAATCATCTAAAGATTCAAGTTTGAAGTCATGTGCCAGAAAAACAATAAAATTTCTCCCTCCACAATTGTTTTTAAATGGGGAGGGAAAAGATTTTAAAAGTAACTCTCAGAGCACTTGGTAGTTGAAATTACCCTCCCAGTAACCACGATGACAAATGGGTTTTTGAAGTTGTAAAATCATGTGATACGGACGATATTTTCTTCTCTTCCTTCTTGACCAGCACATATTCATGAGACAACAAGCTGAAAAAAGGTTTTTTGAAAGCTTTATGACCTGTTTAAGGCAGAATGATGACCATAAAACAAACCAGTGAGAAGAATGCGATATCGATATCGGTGGTCACTGGAAAGAGCAGGGACTCTCAGGGCAGGCGATGAAGATGTCAGGTGAAAATTATCTCTGCTCACATCGATAGGGCAAACACTGGGAGCCCAGAGATAAAAGTCCACATGTATTTCCACTGCATTAAAAGTTAAAACAGATTCACCAATTTAATTTTTTTGTTGTTGTTTAGAAAACTTAGATGCAAATAAAACTACATCTTAAAAATGTGAATTGGGCCAGGCATGGAGGCTCACACCTGTAATCCCAGCAATTTGGGAGGCGGGAGGCTTCCTTGAAGCCAGGAGTTCAAGATCAGCCTGGGCAGCACAGCAAAAACCCGTCTGTATAAAAAATTTTTTTAAATTAGCTGGGCATGGTGGCACATATCTGTAGTCCTAGCTACTCAGGAGGGTGAGGTGGGAGGATCATTTTAAAGCCAATTTAGAAGACACAGTTTTCACTAGCAGCACAAGCTGCTAACCCATGGTACCTCACTCATTCAGTACTGGCTGCCCACGAATTAACTCAAAGCATTTCCTGATTTTATGAGACTGTCAGAACAAACCTCTCCCCTCTTGCCAAAGAACACCTACTAAATGATGCCTACAGTCAAGTGCTGAATTTCACCTTAGCAACGGACATGAAAGCTAAGTGTGATAAAGCCTAAAACATGCCCAAATCACCTAGCCTTCCATTCTGAAATACGGATCTTTCTTGGAAAGGGAGGAGACTAAATAGGACTGATTTAGACAATTCAGTTCATCAAAGGACATGCGTCTATTCAAACAGGAGGCTGTAAACTTATCTTTATTGGACGGGCTTGGAGATAGAAGTCCTGATCTAGGCCACTAATTTCAAGAAAGAGTACACTAGCTCACCTAGGAAGTTATCTACCAGGAGCTTGAAAGCCCAAGTGTTCTAAAGCAAGCAAAGTCATACTGCTACCAGCTTGAAGATAACTTTAAAATAATCAGGCCCATGACATATTCATAAGTCAATTCCAGGGTTCTCAGGGTTATATAAATGATGAACCTGATCTGACATTATTCTTTTAAAGAACCTCAGAACACTTGGGCTCAGAGCTTTAATTTTTACTTAAAAAAATTATCTTGCTTAAAATTTTACTAGTTTGTGGGCCACTATTTATTTGCGTGACAGGTATATTCATACATGGCAAATTAATGCTGTTAATGGGACTGTATTAAAAAGTAACTAGCAAATAAAGATATGTCCCTTCTCATCCTACCAACTGACCATTTCACTGCAAAAAAATTACCCAATTCAGACTTAGATATAAAGTATGAAGGGTAAGATTAACAAGTCCTTGATCTGGAAACGAATGTTGCTGGGAAGCCCCTGAACAGCTATGTCTAAGGTAAAAACTCTGGAAGAGCTACTGCCACAATGAGTTTTAAGTTTGGTAGAATTTTTTTTAGGGATTTATCAATAGGAAAAGTTCAAATGGAGAGATCTAGGGAAAGTGTTTTACTTTATGAAACCATTACGGTTTTAGAAGACAATTTAACTATATCAAGTTTTTAAAATATTAAGTAAAATAAAAATTTTTTTTAAAAAGGGAGGCGGGTGAGCAGGAGGCTTTAAACATCACTCAGTCCAAGCTTAATATGAAATATGGGACCAAAGCAAGTATGCAGATAATTTATGATGAAAGAAATATCATTTTTAAAATCAATTATTAGGACACTTCAGGAAAAAAGCAGTTTTGAGATTTGAATTACCTGAATCAATGACTCAACTATCCACTCGATCTTTTTAATGTAGTATCAGTGTTCAGGGCGACATCTAACAAGCTACATTGTATATAATTTGATGCCCTCCTTGCACTTCGGGTTTACACCCAGAGCAGCGGCCGCGTTGGAAGCGCTCCGCAGGCGCTGGCGCCCCTCACTGCGCGCGCCCCGGCTGCGCCGCCCTCCCCCGCCCGCGGCCACGTTCAGTTATCAGGCAGAACCAACCGTCCCGCCGCCTCGCGGTTATCGGAGGGTTTCAGTCTATCCTCTGGACGTTAGCCAGACACTGCGTACCTATCTTTACTGTGAAACTGAGAGTTCTGACATTTTTTTCCAACACATACAGAACAACACGGGATAATTAACATTGTGCTAGCCACATTTTATCTTAGGACACATAGGTACTGCATTGCTGTGGCCAATTAAAACCACCACTTTGTATCTGACCCTTAGAGTAAACCATGGTCACACACGGCAGTGACTAAATACAAGTGAGGATCCTCAAACCAACAGGTTTCTGAGAGAATTCTCATGCCACTCCTACTCCCCCACTAAAGGCCCAGGTACTCACTGATTCTTAAAAGTTATCAGTTCATGCAAAAATCAAGGGAAGGAGCCTAAATCCTAGGTCACAGCACACTCTCCACCAACACACAAAGACAGGTGTTAGTAACTCTGAGTCAGCACAGCTCTGAAGATAAGCATTCAAGACATACTCTGAAGGATTAATGTGAGGATTAGTGGCAATATATGTAAAGAATGTGGCATACAGTAGAAACTTTTAAAATGGCAGCTATGTAATTCATTGTTGTACCCCGCCCTAAGCCCACCCACACTCCAGGAGGCCATAAGGCATGACAGAAAAGGCGAAAGCTCCGAAGTCAGAGGGATCTGGATTTAGATCCCAAGCAAGTTACTTTAACCGCCTTGAACCATTGTCTTTGAAATGGAGTTTCCATTTAAATGTCTATCTTACAGGATCAGTATTGGGTGTAAAAAGCCTAGCTGAGTATTTGGCACATAGTAAGGGCTCGATAAATCATAGCTATTTTTGTCATTATTATTACAACTAGGCCTGGAATGTCTTGTGTACTCTCTTTTTATTGTAAAAGCCGAACTATATCTCTTCTATAACCCTGGCTTCCCGCCCCAAAAATACCATTCTAAAAGATGAGAATAAACAGATGCAATTCTGACTCAAGTATGTCTGAACATTTCAAGCCAAACACCTATTAGGTACCTAGCAAATATCTACTGCTGCTACTTCTGTGAGGACAACCACTCTACGTTTTAAGTGTCAACAGAACAGCTGTTTTTTGGACATAAATGTAAACAGATAGGATGTGAGCCTGAAGCGCCAGGTGTGTGAGACAGAAAGGCTTGAACCAAGCACAGGACAAGCCAAGGGGACTCCAGAGAGAGTGGGCACTAGTCTTAGTGCCATCACTGATGGCGATGAACCTGGCATGGCTCCATGACAGGGAAGGGAGGATCCTTGGCTCCTCTCTCCCCTCAAAGACTGACTCTTCTAGACCAAAGCCCTCAGCCAGACCTCACAGTCTTAGTGTCAACCTGTAAACCTCCAGCCCACACACGACAAGCACAGCCACATCACCAGCTTCACGAAATAGGTCAAGAAAAAGACATTCAACTGGGGGTGGGGATTTGGGGGAGCAGGGAAGACACACCTCATTCAAAACAGGAGAGAGGGACAAATCCCAGTAGTTCTAACTGGGAAATCAAGGAGAGCAGGATTTAAAAAAAGAAGAAATTCAGATTACCAGAAAGTAGCTTATAAATGATTATTAACATTTTAATTTGAATCTAAATAAAGCCTTTTTATTTGTCATCTCTGTCCACAGCCCTGCCGGGACCCTCTCTTGCATCCCTAGGTTCCTATGCTAGTTTCCTAGGGCTGCTATAGCACATGACCACAAATTTAACGCTTTAAAACAATAGAAATCCACTCTCTCACAGTTCTGGAGGCTAGGAGCCCAAAATCAAGGTGTTGGCCGATCCATGCTCCCTCTGAAGGGTCTGGGGGAGGATCTTCTCTTGCCTGTTCCCAGCTGCTGGTGGCTCCTGGTAATCCTTGGTCCTCAGCTTCTAAAGACATCACTCCGATCTTTGCCTCCATGTCCACACGGCCTTCTCTGGGTCTCTGTGTAGCCTCTCCTCTTCTCACACCCACCCTAATCCAGTACGACCTCATCTTAATCTAGCTAATTACTTCAGGAAAGATCATATTTCCAAATAAGGTCACCATTCTGAGGTTTGAGGAGGATGTTAATTTTAGGGGGACACTATCCAACCCACTACAGCTGCCAAATCAAAATAAACCACCACCAAAATATGGGGCAAAGTGGAGGGAGACGACAAATTATAGCATTCCAGAATTATAAACAAGTTCAAAGTTATAGTCTCCAGGAGATCCACAATTACTAAATTTGAATTGGAAATAACGTCATTCTTACCTTTCTCTCACCCATGGGAAACTGTGAAGCCTTGGAAAATATTAAAAGTCCCCATCAAAGTAACACTAAAACATAGAACATTCCACTGATCCAGACGCTGGATACTCTGTACAAGTTAGGTATTAGGTGCAGATGGACATTCACATATATTATCGTGAGCCAAGCAGCAAAAAAACAAAAGACAGAGGAGGACATTTTTCATTTAACTATTTGGGGATGGGAAGTCTTAGAAGACCAAGGTTTCCTTTTAAAAAGTTACCTTAGGTTTTTAATCTCTACCCTCCCCTCCCAAATTACCCTTTTCTAATGATAACAATAAGCCTATATGGAAACACTATATATCGGAGTTCTTCTTTTTTTTTTTTTTTATGAAGGTATTATTTCAGCTGTGAGGAAAAAAAAATACCTGCGATCAGCTTAAAGACTTATGTACTCCCTCTGCTGGTTCTGAATTTAAAATAAATTCTCAAAAGCTTCAGGAGCTAAATTATTAATTTCACTATACATCTAAAACACAGGGAAAAATATGATGTGGATTCTCCACCCCGCCCCCACACACAAAGGTATTCAAAGAAATGAATAAGAAATTTCAAAACGTGTCTGAAAACTGTCAAACACATCTCTGCTGGGTTTATTATAGGTTCACTCCAGAGGGATGCTAATGCATATCATTTGTTTAGGGGCAAGGTCACTTCTGCTTTGGACTTGCCCCCTATAAATACATACCGCATGCCTTCCCTGCTCTGTACTCAACTCCACACTGCAGGACTAGGATGCATGTGGACACCCAGACGTGGTGAGTCCCCAGAAGATAACCTGGCTCTTCACCATAGGCAGTGACCCAGGAGTAGCAGAATTACTAGAAGGACCACAGTCCATCAGAGCAGTCTGCTTTGCTTTGTAATGTTATTCCATACAGTCACTGAGGCACTGTCGAGACAAAGTCTCAAGATTAAAACCTCGAAACAGCAGGAGTAAAAAGTGAACACACAAACTCTAGATACTTCGATCACACATGTGCATTTTACCAAGAAAGAGTGACACACCACAGTATTCTATGGATGCCTGCTATTGTAGTTCCTTTCCTTTTGGGGGAAATGGAGACACTGCGAAATGAAAGTTGTTTGGTTAAGAATAAAATGGTTAAAGATACTGAGTCTGTCTAGCAGTGATATAAACAGAATTGGGGTCTCCTACCATAATCACTGGTGTAACCACCTATTCAGAAAACTCTAACTAGGAAGAGCTGCAGACTGGCCCTGAAATGGTTTGTCTCAAAGACTGCTTGCTATCTACTCTTCCTTCATGTGTACCTTCTATGTCCTAATCCATGGATATAAAACTTCAAGAATATCTGGGACTTATGCCCTAAAGTGCAGAACATTATAACCAACTTAGTTTTACATAACAGCGCTGCTCCTGTAAGAAGTGGGTAAGTAAGCTCTAGGCCAAACAATTCCATGGTGACCTTCCAGACAGTGTACATTGATGTTGCATACAGTGGGGTATACAGACAGAGGGAAAACTTGATTTCATACTTCTCTTAACAAAAGGTCATCCTAAGATCAGGTTTCCCTCAGTTTCTGTGGTGAGCAGTCACTGGCACTTATGCAGTTTTCAGGGACTTCGATGCTAGGAAACAAGACACCATAAGAAACCTCAGAGACGGAGCATCGTTTCACATTTACGCCACATCGTATCAACATCAATGCTAAAAGGTCTAAGACCAATGCCACCTTCAAAGCTGCAAGTATCCAAAAGATTCCACACATGACATCAGCTCACTCCTGAGTCACATCACCCCATTTTAGTGTCACAGTCCCAGAACAAGGCTCCAAGTATGAGCAATGTGTATGCGTCCAGTAGACACACACCCTGCTTTCAAGGCTCTTACACTGTTCTTGAGAATACACAAGAGTCACAGGAAAGTGACAAAAGAAACAGGCAGGTGTCATGGGGTGGACAGGGCAGGGTGGGGTTAAGAGAGAAGGCTTTTTCAGCAAGGTGAGCTGAGAGCCTGACGGAGAATGCAAAAGAGAAACACAGCTATTCTAGCGTGAGCCAGCCTTTTAGAAGGGAGGAGCAGCAAAGGAGAACAAATGAAGTAAGAGCTTGCAGAACCTGAGGGGAACAGCTGTGAAACCACAATGGTTAGCAGCAGAGATGACAGAACAGGGGTGCCCTGGGCTCATGAGGACACATTCTTAACTCAACCTCTGCTAGCTGTGGGACCTTGAGCCAGTCACTCACACACTCCTGGCCTTTCCTCCACTGTAAAATTAAGTAGTCAGATAATCTTTAAGACCCCTTTTAGTTCTGAGTTTTAGACAACAAACAATACAGATGAGTCAGCTGTGTCAAGGCTTCATATACACTCCGGAGGGAGGCCAGTCCTACATCAGGCCCTGGGAGACAGAATTGGGGATCCCACATCAGTCCAGGGCCACAGGTGTGCTCTAATCTGGGTGGACCTAGGAAAACCCAAGCTTCTCCCAAACAGACCTAACCTACAGGAGCCATGTGACAGTGGCCTTGCACCTCCAGAGCAAGCTCAAAACGATCTGCAGAGGTAAAGGGCAGCTCTGAACCATGCCCAATACCCACTGTGCCATTTGCCAGCAACTTCTCTGCAGAGTTGAAGCACTGGGGAAAACAGGAGTACAGATAAGACAAAGGGAATGGACAGCAATAACAAGTTCACAAAGCATAGATTTGCAAGTTTATTTTCTGTCTCCCCCATTAGAAAGTGAACTCCCGTGAACTACAACCTTATCTGCCTTGTGCTACTACTATATCCCTGGGGCCTGGCAGAATGCTGTACACACAATATGCCTTTGATAAATATTTGTTGACTGAATGAAATGGGATGTGATGCAAATGGGTAAAAAGGGTTTTCTCTTTCCTATCTTTTATTTGCTTACTGTACACCAGCTGTAACATCCACTGATACTAGCCCACCTTTGTATTTTTGGTCCCCAGCTCCTTCAATGACAGCCAAAAGGCAAAGTGGCTCTTCATGACCCCTCGATTTGTGATGCAGGAAAAAGAGAGAGATGAGGAGTCAAGAACACGATCAAGTCTGTTCCCTACAGGCACAATAAGTGGGTATAAAAGCAAAATAAATTCTATACTCCCTCCAGCGATGGGTAAATGGGGTACCTCACCAGAACACACAGACCTCAAGTCTTATCTTTGCATTTTCATCCAGATCTTTGGATGGATAGTGTCTGCTAAATTTTTGCCAGACCAAGTAAATGACTTCTTAGTAGGACAAGGCCTCTTCATTAATTTTTCAAATAAAAATATCTTGCAGGTTTTAAGTAAGAATCATAAGCAGAGTGCTAAAAGTTTAACTACAAGATGTTCTTCTACGGTGTCATTTTCTTAAAATAGAACCCTCCTAAAATCTCCTAAAAATAAGTCTGCTATAGTTTCATTTCATTTTCTAAGAAGGAGATAAACATATCAAAACACACATTTAGCTTCTTTTGAGTCTCTCTGCTACATGGGGCTCACAGATCAAAGTCTAAAAGGGCCAATTTCTTCACTTGATAGGTCAGTGACACAGCTTTGAAAAAGAGGAAAAACAGTCCCCCTAGTGTACTGCTGCTGTAGAAAGAGGAAGTATATTAGCTGAGAATCACTGACGAAGACAGTATGCCAAAGGAAATTACAAAACAGCATTTCGGCAACATGGGCCAAGCAAACAGATTCTTCACACATGACCATAACCAGCCTTCTGGTGAGTTACTCCAAAAGGTGACTGAGATCAAAATTACGAGCCAACGTAGAATTAGGACTTTGTGATTTAGAAATTTAAAAAACTTTTTTTTTAAAAAGTTGCACTTAACATCTTCTTAATATAGTACATTGAAAAGGAACTGATGCATTAATCTAAAGAACAGGAACAGTGAGGACATAAATAAGCATTATGTGGCATGTCAGCCCTCGTTTTCTTACCTTGGCAAGAAGCCATAATAGTACATATTCTCACATGGAAGAAGGCTCAGACTCTTGAAGAATTATCCTCTGCAGCAGCAACAGCAAAGTCTTAACACATTATCCCGCATTTGTGAAATTGTGGGCACCACCACAGAAACACAGGTTGCCTATATGATCATGCCTTGACCCATGGGAAATGCAAGTGTATGGGCGTGTATTGAGGAATTAGTGGTAAACAGGCCTTACCAGGTAAACCCTGGAGTCCTTAGAGATCTCCCCAAGACAAGAGGAACTGAAAAAAATTCACTAGTTCATTTATGGGTGCAGTACAAGTAACCTTAATCTGAATTAAAGGAAATGTAACCTTTTCCCCTCTTAACCACATCTGATTATTCATTTCTACTTTAATGCCTGAGGTAAGGGAACCTGTGAGATAGCCATCAGCCTTCTCCCTGGCACAGTATGCTTCTGACAAATGTAAGTTAACCAAGGGCTTCCTCCTGCTGTTAAAATGCTATCTTTCTTCCCTCTTTTATCACTTCATAGTTCCAAAGCCCTCATATTGACCGGACAGCTATACAAACATGATACACTCATTTGGCCTCCACCAACATTTGCTTATCCTTCTGATGCTGGAATAATAACCAAAATGTTTGTAATTGAGAGGCAAACATGCTTTTCAGGAAAGCAACCTCTACTTACATAAGACCCATTACTTAGTAAATGACCTTTAAAAAAAGATCAATTTAAACAATAAAATAGAGAGAAAGAAAATAAGGAACAAAGACCTCTAGAACTGTGGCTACTAATTACCTCTGTAATAACTAGCTCTGTGATTTTAGAAAAGTCATTAACTTCTCTAAGAATCAGGTTCTTCACCAATAAAATAAGACGGTTGAAGTGATAAGCAAACTTTACCCTGGCTATACCTTAGAATCACCTAAGAAGCTTAAAAAAAAAGAAAAAATGCTAAGCCACACACCAGCTCAGCCAAATCAGATTCTCTAGGTATTTGTATATTTCGAAAGCTCTCAGGTAATTCTAATACACAACCAGGGCTGAGAACCCTTGGTCTAGATTCTGATCCCTAAGGCCTCTTTTCTAAGTCTTTCATTTGGTGATGATAGGGTGATAATTCTGGTTACAGGATCTCACAATGCAATGGCCCAAATAGCCACAAAGTAAGGCCTAGACCGTGCATGCCGTGCCCTTTATGCACACATGACTAGGACAAGTTAACCTGAATTCTAGACATTTTTAGAAGTTAAAAATCCTAACGCATAACTCAGAATGAAAGTAGTGTGGTTTAAATGCACATGCATGCTTTCAAAATTACTAATCATGATAGAAATCAACTCCTAAACTTGGATGCATGGAAATGGGTCACAATTAGCTCCTGATCGCTCCCTTTTCCCTCTTCTTCTACCCCCAATAAACCACAAGCACAAAAAATGTTGGCTATTAGTCATAATGAGAATATGAAACCAGCCCCAGTTTCGAAAAGCCTTCTCCATCATCAAAGATTTGAAAGTTCCTGCATGGCTGCATCTTTTGATGAAGGTCATCTTACGAAAACTCTATATCCCTTTAGTCTTCAAGGATTAGTTGCCACATAACATTCAGAAATGGAACTGGTGAAAAAAAGTTAAAGGAAAAATAATCATAAAATGTGTGCCCTGTCTTAAACATATTAAACCTTAATAATTTCAATTTACAGTATATCCTAAGATTTTGGTTAAAGAGAGATGAGATAGCAGGGAAAGATAAGAGAAACCATGGGACGTAAACACGGTTATGACATAAAACCACAAAGTTTATGACTAGGCCCCAAAATCTCTATTGCAAGTCCTGCAAACTACATGACAACATAACTAGCCCAATCTCAATTCTTGGCTACTTTTGGTGCTACCACTTTCTCATGTAATCTTCCCCAAAAAATCAAATGTATTAAACTGTTATTATCTTTAACCACAAAAATAATAGCAAGAAATATTATTTGTGGAATTAAATTGTTTTTATAATCTTAAAAATCATGGGAAAGGTGAAAATCCTTCCTATGTTAATTTTTAACTTAGTTAACTAACAGATCCTCTGTACTAAATTCAGACATGCAGGACTAAATTTCAAGTGTGAGAAATTTGAAAAATATTTCAAATGCTCAAATCCATCTTCTCAGGTCCTGTGCACTCACCCTTTCCTGACACTACACTGAGATTAACCGTTGCCATCCACTTGGAAACCCTTTTTAAAAAAGTATCACACTAGTGCTGCTTTGATGCAAAACCATCTAACTTTCATTCTTTCTGTAAAGAAACCTCATATACAACTGGCATTCTTTTGTAAAGCAATTAAACCAAATGTAAGATTCATAATGTCAGCATTTGTTAAAAGGAGACGAAACAGATTTGTGGAATAATATCAAGCACACGTTTTGCTTTTAAAGTATTTAAATAAGGCCTCTCTAATATGAGCCATTAAGAAAAAAACCAGGCAGTTGGCAAGATTTTTCTAAAAACGAATTAAAACATTCGCTACACTAAACTCTCTAGCTTTTTCATATACAGGCTCCTCTCCAGTGCGTCAATTGTCTAAGATTAAACTGTTCTTACTTTTACACCTACCAGAATCTAGGAAGACAGAGGGCTCCCCAAATGGCAATGAAGGGGAAAAAGGAGAAAGCAACTCCCTCTTTCATTAAAAACAAAACAAAAAAAACAAACACAAAAATGCAACTAAATTGCAAATACAAGCCGCTGATAAGTGATGTGTATCTCCAACTGCGCAGGACTCTCCACTGCCTGGTACTGACACATTCCTATCTTGGGGGAAGGGGCGAGAGAGGTGCCTAGGGAGGGCAAAGCAGCTGGGTATCAGCAACCCAGCAGGCGCAGAGGAGTTAATCTCTTTGGATACCCAACTGCAGGAAATCATTACATCATAGGCCTTTCCACACCTCTCTCTCTACCACGTGTCCGGTGCCCCAAGAGGCCCAAAAGGAAATGTAGTCTCTCTTCAGGTTCATTTACAGGTAGATGCCATTATGGCCCAGCCCAGCCACCACAGCTCCCTCCCAACGACGAAGGTGGAGTGCAGGCCCCACACCTGACCCCACACCTGAACCCCCGCCTCCAACAGTGCCAGAGTTCAGGCCTCAGCGGGAGCAGCAAGTACAGCCAGTCCGTGTTGAGGTGGCCAGGCTGGCCCGTTCGAGGTCCCAGAACATTTCAGAAGCTACTCGAGGGCAGGTATACTGGAATGAAATCTCTGAGGAGCAAAGGTGTCAATACAGGCAAGGAAAGAGAGCCGGGAAAAGGTTTTGCAACCAATGCTTTTTCGAATGGGATCGATGTGCCTGTGGGAGTTAACACCCACAAGCCGAAACTTGGACCCACGGGTTCTCATTCAGCTAGTGACAACGCATCGCGCTCCTGCGACCGACTAGAAACCAGACATCCAACCCCTCCTCCGGGCACTGAGTCCCACATATTCCCCTACACCCCTTCACTCCATCCACAGCGCCCTCACGGGGCCCCCACTAGGGTGAACTCTGTTCCAAAGTTGGCCGCGGACCCACCTCCTCAGCGCTGTCGGGAGAATCCAGCAAATGCACTCCTGTGGGTCTAGCCCTTCCTTCGCCAGCGTCCCTTGACCTCTCTCCTCACCTGCCTATGCCCGAGGCTTCCGCGGGAGCCTCCTCCCCCTAGCCCCCGCAGCCGTCCCCAGGTGCTCCAACTCTGGGGGTCAAAGAGAGCCCCCAAAGCCTCACAACGGAGGGTCCCCCTACCAACCCCTCTCCCCGGTGCCCTCAGGCTCGCTCCGACGAATCCAAACCGCGCTGCGCAGGAGGCCCGGCGGGTCCGGCCGCCAGCCTGGGGTGGGTACGCACCTTCCAGCCGGCAGAGCTGTTGCTGTCGCCCTTATCCTTGAAGTAGGGCACGCAGCGAACCATCCACTCGTAGATCTGGGACAAAGTGAGCCGTTTGTCCGGGGAGCTCTCGATGGCGCGGGTGATCAGGTCGGCGTAGGACAGGTTCCCCCAGGCGTTCCTCCGCGACGAGCATTTCCTTGGCTGCCCAGAGCCCCCCGCCGCCCCCGGCTGCGGCGGTGGCAGTGGCTGCTGAGGCTGCAGCGGCGTCTGAGTTCCCCCGCTCAGCGCGCCTGCCGCGGGCGCTGGCCCGGACCCGGGGTCCTGCCCTCCGGGAGCCAGCAGCCGGGCCGAATCCTCAAGGAGCAGTCCGGAGCCCAGCGTGCCGCTCCCGCCGCCGCCGCCTATCGCCATGGCCGAGCCGGCCCGGCCACCGCCGTCCTCGTCGTCTTCATCGTCCTCCTCCTCGGGGATCATGGAGTCCGCGGCCGCCTCCCCCGAGGGCTTGGCCGGGCTAGCCTGGAGCTCCGGCCTCTGCAGGGGCCACGTACAGGAGCGTGGTCGGCTCTGGGGCTCGAACTCCGGATCCAGCTCTACTTCGAGAGGAGAGAGAGGAGCTGGGGAGGCCGGCGCCTCTGCCATCTTCTCCGCCCTCCCGCAGCTCGGGCTCTCGCGCTCTCCTCTAGCGCCGGGGCGGGGTGCGGCGGGGGAGGGACGTGGGCGCCGCGAAGGCTCCGGCTCCCGGGCGCCGCCGCCGCCTGGGGAAGCACGAGAGGAAAGAGAAGGAGAGTTGGTTATCCCGGGCCGGAGCCCAGTCCTCGGCGAGTCCTCGCCCGCCGCCGCCGCCGCTTCCCAGCCGCACCGCGCCGGCCTCCCAGGAACAGGCAGACCTGGAGACGTGCGTCCAGCGAACCTAGCGCAGCAGACGCCGCCCCCTGGCCAGGCCGCGGGGGAGACGCGAGCGAATCGACGGCCTCGCACGGGGCAGCCCCCTCCCCCCGCCGCGGCCGCCTGAGCCCCAGGTCTCTCCTGGGCTAGGTGCTGGGCGGGGAAGAAGGGGGAGGGGCGGGCCGCGCCTTTAAAGCGGGCAGCGGCCCGAGCTGGCGCAGCCGAGCCACGGTCGCAGCCGGAGCTCGAGCCCGGGCGGGCGTGCGTTTGTTTATGTTTCGCTCCAGCCCGCTCAAGTGCCTCCCGCGGTGCCGCCGCCAAAGTCTGTGGCGTCTTCAGCTCTTTTCCCCTTCCCTGGCCCTGCTGCCTCCGCGACCCCCCTTCTACCTCCCACCCAGCCGAGTAGCCAGAGCCCGGGGACAGCGCGGGCAGCTCCTTTCTCCCCTCTTCGCCCGCGGGCCCGGAGGGTGAACGTGGGTCTGGGCGCAGATGAGCCCTTGTCAGTTCCAAAACACAGAAAAGACGGAAAGAAGGAGGACAAACAGCCCGGGGGGTGTCCGCAAAAGGTCGAGCCTGGAGAGAACGGCCACTTCAGGGTTTTGTGTGGTTTATATTCTCGCGGACGTCTTACCCTCCGCCCCCTTCCCAGTCAGGAAGGGCGGGCGGTGGGGTGGGGAGCAAGTCGGAACATAAATCTTCCAACAGGTCGGGAAGCGCCAAGTCTCCCGGGCTGCCAGAAAACCCGGACCAGCACGTTCATCACCTCCTTGCTCCCACTGCTGCCATCTTGACAGTTTCCCCCCTTCCCTCAAGTCCTTTAAAAACATTAGCGGGAGAGAAGGGGGGCGCACACCGAGTCACGGGGAGGGAAAAGGGAAGCGCCTGGCCCAGCTCGGAAGCAGATCCGGAGTCACCGGGAAGGCGGCCGCCCGCTGCACAGCTCCGGCGCCTACCTCGGTTCCTTCCCTTCAGGGACGAGGCGGGACGACGCACAATCCCGCGCGGGCCCGGGGCACGGCGAGGAGGAGGCGCGCAACCTCGGCGAAAGAGAAGCGCTCGGGCCGCCGCCGCAGCCCGCCCGAGAAACCGCCTGTCAGCTTGCGCGCCGCCGCCTTCCACATTCCTCCTCCTCCCTTCCACGAGCAGGGCGGCCGCGGCAGCAGCACAAAGTTATAGACACACGCAGGGAGCCTCAACCTAGGCTGACGGCGGGCGGGCGGGTCCCCGCCCAAGGGGAGGGCTGGGGCGGCGGGCCCGGGTGTGCTTGTGTGTGTGCGTGTAAGAGTTCGTGTGTGAGCTCGCGCGCCTGCGCGGCCGGGCTCCGCGGGGGCTGCGGGCGTGGGTGTCGGAGCGCGCGCCGCGGGCCGGGACTCGGCGGGCTCCCGCTGCCCTCCCCGCCGGGCTCCTCCTCCCTCCCAGGAGCCTCAACGACAACAAAGCGTGGCGCTGGCCCGCGAGAGGCATGAGCGCACATCCCCCAACGCTCCTTAGAGCCCAGTCGCGTGGCCTCCCCGACTTGGGGCAGGGCGCCTGGCACCAAGGGTCCCTCGGCATGCACGTTTGCCCGCCGGGCTCTGGGCCAGCCCTGGTGTCCGGTTCCCCATTAGAATTAGACACCAGGTAACACCTGAGATAAGATGTTGACCGTAGATGGCAAAGGTTACCTCGGCGTGGAAACAGTGACCAGCGAAGATGTTGATGCCTGCAGAACTTCGATAAGACGATACCCACAGATTTGATCAGGCACCAAAAGGTTGGCACCGAGTCTCTCACCTTGCACGTTCGACCACAATCGCGTTTCACTTTTCCTGGATTTCATAGCAAACGGAGGAGAGGTGTAGCTAACTCGGGAAGAAATGTAAATTATTCCCTCGTCCTAAACGCCAGGGCAGATTCCGAACACTTGGGAAGGGGAAATAATTTTATTCTGATTTGTAAATGACGAAAAAACAGCTGATTGTGCATTTTTTACTTTTTTTTAAGAAGAGCTATTCCTTTAGGTTTAGAAGAACATCTTCACAAGTCCTTATCCTGCGATCCGTACCCCAAATCGTTCATTTGTGCACTAAGAATGCACTACACGCGACATGTACATCAAAAGTCTATCGACTTGGGTTCATAAATATCTTCTTGTCAAAAAGATTAAATCCTTCTAAATCACCGGAGATAATTTCAGAGTCTAGCAACGGGCTCCGCAACAACCCCATATACAAAAAGGTCCAGCCGAGCATACGCAGGAGTCAGCCCAGCCGGGTGGCTCCGGGCTCCAGGCTTTGCGCAGGACCCGTCACTCAAGTGACGCGCGGCCCCGCCCCTGCGCCAAGCTAGTTCGACGCGTACAAACAGATGATGTCATTGTATCACACGCGCGTGACCCCGGAGCTCTTCGCCGCGTCGCCATTCGCTGCGATGCTTACTCGTCAAGCCACGCCGAGCGCTCACTGGCCGCGGCCACTAGTCTCCAGGCCCCAGACGCCCCTCTCCGCCCCCCGCCCCCGCCCCCCAGCAAATAATAAACAATCGAGTAAAATTCTAAGGAAGGAAGGCGGGGAGGGAGGAGAGGAAAAACAGAAGGCGCACCAGAAACCAGTTCTTCGCGCGCCTACAGTGGGAGGGTTAAAAGGGGGGACGTGAGGGGACAGGGAAGGAGGAAGGGAGCAGACCTGGGGCGGTGGGTCCCACCGCGATGAGGAGGCGTCGGCGGAGGAAAGTTGGAGAGCATTCGGCGGGGCGCGCCTGGCGCTGCGGTGGGCGCTAGGGCCCGGGAACCCGGGGCTCTGGGCTCGGGGGCGGGCCGCGGCCGGCCGAGGGGGCGGGGACCGAGGAGCGGCGGGGGCGGAGCTGGCGGCGACACGTGCGGGAGGAGAGCGGGCGCGCGCTGCACGGGCTGGTCGGGGGCGCGCGGCCCCGGTAGCCGCGCGCGCTTGTTTACCAGCGCACGTGGGTGTTATTTTTAAATGGAATGTAGTGCTGGCTGCGCGGCCGAGTGGCGGGAGCGTGGGGCCTCTCGCGCTGGCTGGGGGACGCGGCGGGACTGGCGCCGCGCGGCCTCTCCGGGCGCTGCTCGCGACCCAGCAAGGCTGTCCCCACTATGCGGTGCCAGTAAAGCGGGCTGCCGAGGCCAGGGAACCTGATTGCAAGTTTCGCGCGCTGCCCAAGCCGCTGCGAGAATGATGGTTTCCCGCCGCGGAACGCTGCCTTCTTCGCGCCCAGACTTGGTTCCTCCATTCACATTCATGGAACAAAAACGCCTGCTTGTCTTTGCCTTGGAGGCCGCGCCAGGCCCGACCCCGCGGCCACCGGTTCTGGAGCAGGTCTCACACGCGAACAGCCTCAGTGGCACACGTACTTTGGCCACGAGGTGTACTTTCAGCTCCCTACGTGGTCTGTGGCCTCACTACCTTGTTCGAATGCCTCCAGTCCACATGTGCCCGTCTGGTGGGCATATGGCTCTGCCCACTTACAAATAAGCTTCTGCTACTTAAGGTTGTCTTTGGAACTGGAAGTCTAGGGGAGGGGCTCTGACTGCCTCTTGGGGTTGCTCCTGGGCGTGAGGCCCCTCTCCGCGTGTAGGCCTGCACCGCTCAGAGGCCCGGAGTTTCCATTTGGTTTACAGCTGGGCAGTGTCGTTTTTGATGTGGGAACACCATTCAGCTTCAAGCGCCAATGCTTGCGGCTGGGAAGTGGTGTTAAGAGCATATAAGTCAGAGTCTTGTGTTCAGCTTTGCACAAAGAACCGGGAGGCTACATGACCCAGGGGTTTGCATCGTGATAACTGCATAAAATCCAAAAAATTTTCAATTACTGGTTTTAAATACAACTGTAGAAGAAATCCACACTTTTCCTTCTCTAAATCTAAGCAATCCTTTGTCATTAGGGTGCAGACCTGCAGAAATAGAATGTGTTTACACTGGCTGGGCCCTCGGCCATTAGATTTTCACTCTAAACATTTTGAGTGTCCATTTACAGAATGCATATCCCAAGGGCCTTCCAGAAAAGTGGAAGAGTTAAAAGATTCAGTGGATTAACTGAGAGCCTTTTGAGTTTCACAGTGAGGAATAGGGGGCACATGATAACTCCATTTCCCTCAAAAAGCTTGCTTACAGTCTGAACTGAGGATACAGGACATATTTAAAAGTTAAGTATTTCAAGAGTTTAAAAACAGAAGTCAAATACAAGAGACCATACATACAGTGTTAAGTAAGTTTCAAATGTGTTGAAGATCAAAAAACTTCAGATGGCAGTGACTGTACACATGCAGCTTTGTAAATGTGGTCTTACCTAAAGAATGTATCCTCATAAATTGTGCCTATGAGCAAACCTTCAAGAACTCAGAGACTGAATCTCAGAGATTGTTCTCTTTTAGCCTGAAATTGCCTTGACCTTTGCCTTCCTCTTGAAGGCCTCCTTGGTCCTTCTCCATTTCTTCCTACCACCTTTTTTCTTTAAACGTTTTAGTATAGGAAAGCTGAGAGTTATGGTCGTTGGTTGAGAAGGAATGCCAGGATTACCTTTGAGGTAGAATTTTTAGTCAAAACTATCCCTGCCTCTTAGTGATAATTTTATACCCTATTTATTTCTACGAATGATTTAAGGTGGTGACTGTTCATTCCATTTTGTAAATTCAGTCACTGGAGGAACAAAAATTTAGAATTCTTACCTGAATAAGCAAAGTAAATTCACCATTTCAAACACCTAGTTGTGAGGGGCTTGGTGGTAGATGCCAGGGTTCTCCCTCTGAACGGGCCACTGCTCAGCACCTCCGTCCTAGTCCAGTTCTCCTTGCACCTGGGCCAGCTGGAGCCTCCCTCTGACCACAGAGCCCAAATTCTAGGAACTGGGCATGCTGCTGCCTCTCTGCAAGTGCCCATTGTCCTCTTGGATTGGCTTCTATGTCCATCTCTGCAATGAAGACAGGAAACACAAAGAAGACAGAAAACACAAAGCCTCCTAACAAACAGGTGTGACTCACCTGGAAAGACAGAAGGATCCCCAATATTCGGATCTATAGCTGCTCCTCAATCTATGTCTGACACCCTCATTAGTCCCTTTCTCTGCTTCCCCTCTCAGCAAACTGCTCTCATGCAACACTTTATTGAACACTGTGTACCAAAGAGCTATGAGCTGCCGCTTGTCCTTCGGGGCATCATTCCAGGCAGGTTTCATCACCACCCTCTCTATCTGCACCTCCTGTCATCTCTCTCCCTCTTTGCCTCCTTTATGCATGACAAATCTGGGCAAAGCCTCTCCCAGGTCATTACCAGGACTGTCCTATGGTAAGTTGTGAAGGGCGCAAGTATATATAATTTCAGGGGTGAAAAGTGGAGGATCCAAAAAAGGGATATTTACCTGAAATGGAATTGGATAGAAATTAGGAAGAATTCTCTTTTTTGGTAATTTGAGGTAATGATGATAGTCAATCTTTGTCACCTAATATGTTGCAGACCCTGAACTAAGCACTTTATTTGCAGTGTTTAAGCCTCACAAAGCCCATGCAAGGTGAGTACAACAGTGCTAAATGGCATGGGGGTTGCGATTCAGGTCGAGTCTGATCCCCTCATCCACCAGCCGTGTGACCTGGGGTGGTTATGTAACCATTGAGCCTTGTTCCTCATCGATAAAATGAGTCTAATGCCTTCTAGGATTGTTGGAAGGATTGGGCTAGTTGAGATCACGAATCTAAAACATTTAATATTGGAATACGAGGGTGAGCTTTAAAAAACGGTGATTCCCGGCTGGGCGCAGTGGCTCACGCCTATAATCCTAGCACTCTGGGAGGCCAAGGCGGGAGGATCATTTGAGCTCAGGAGTTCAAGACCAGCCTGAGCAAGAGTGAGACCCCGTCTCTATTAAAAATAGAAAGAAATTTGCCAAACAACTAAAAATAGAAAAAATTAGCCGGGCATGGTGGCGCATGCCTGTAGTCCCAGCTACTTGGGAGGCTGAGGCAGGAGGATTGCTTGAGCCCAGGAGTTCGAGGTTGCTGTGAGCTAGGCTGACGCCACGGCACTCTAGCCCAGGCAAGAGAGGGAGACTCTGTCTCAAAAAAAAAAACAAAAAAACGGTGATTTCCCAAGCTCCATCTTGGACCAACTGAGTTAGAATTTCGGAGGGTAGGGCCTGACATTGATTTTTTTAAAAATGATTGCCAGGTGAATCAGAGGCAGCGAGGTTGAAAACCCTGAGATAGAAGTCTCTATCTCACACTCGCTGCACACTCTGTTGTTTGCCCTAGGCTATGACTAATTGGTTCTTGCTTAGAATGAGAACTGGCTACACACAGGGGGCAGCTTCCATACGTGGACATCTTAGTTTTATATCCCCTGGCAGGGACCATCCCTCTCATTTCACAGGGGTTTGCCTTAGGTTACACAATGAGTGGCAGGCCAGGCTTTGGATGGAGGGTTGTCTAAAACCATGGCACGTTCTCTTCCCCTGAACCCTGCACTGCCTCTCCAACAGTGGGCGTAAAGGAAAGGGGCTTTACGTGGTCCTTGTGGCCTGGAGAAAAGAGGCTGGGACTAGATAAGCAAATGGAACCCCAAGCACCTTCTAAAGCTGGTGGTTATCTGGCCAAATCTGCCCCCACAGGGTTGGTTATTAGCTTTCCCAGGTGTTTTTAAAGTTTTCGAGTCTGCTGCCAATATTTTTAAAGGAGGAGATTTCACCTAAAATCTGGATTTCTAGCTCTTATTGAAAAATTGGAAGATCTGGTGACACTGACACCATACCCACATGTCAACAATTAGCTGATGTGTCCTCTATGGAGGAATATCATGAACCTAGGCCCCAAAGAATTTCCACAGATAACATTTCAAGGCTGGGCATGGTAGCTCAGGCCTGTAATCCTAGCACTCTGGGAGGCCGGGGTGGGAGGATTGTTTGAGGCCAGGAGTTCAAGACCAGCCTGAACAACAGTGTGACCCAGTCTCTACAAAAAATAGAAAAATTAGCTGGGCGTGGTAGTGCACGCCTGTGGTTCCAGCTGCTTGGGAGGCTGAAGCAGGAGGATCCCTTGAGCCAGAAGTTTGAGGCTGCTGTGAGCTATGATGACACCACTGCACTCTAGCTATGCAATATAGCAAGACCTTGACTCAAAAAAAAAAAAAAAAAAAAAGAATAAGAGCATATAAGTATGCTTAATAGATATTTAAAGAAATAAAAAAGAAGTTGGAAAATATGAAAAAGAAACAAGAGTGTGTGAAAAAAACAACTGAGAAGATTTGAAATGAAATCAAATACTTCTTATTTGGTTTAGGTCCTTGAAGACATAGGGGCCAGGCTATATACCTTATAGGTCATTGATTGAAACCTAGCAGTAAGAATGAGCGTTGTGACTACATTTTTTAAATGTAAATGTAAAAAATCCTATTGTAAGATCCAACAAATCACTTCTGGGGAAAGGAAGACATAAAGTCAGAATTAATGCAATACTTCCAGCCGACTGGCCTCCAGCAGGTGGCATTGAGCTTTGTGAGTGGTCTATCGATTCCATTTCTCTTCTTGGAAAAACTTGTGAAGTGAGCATGTGTCCATATCCACTTGCTAGAAAATCTATTTAAAATGCCTAGTAATTGGAACCTTAAATACAAATTACTTTAAAACATTGATGTGGTACTTAAAAGAAATCAAGGCCATATGGAACCATTCATTACTCTGAATATATTGCATTGCCCTGGTACCATTTGGCGTGTCCACTAATGTGTAAAGTTTTCTGGAATAATCTCATACTAAAGCCCCCAAAGGATGTGATTTAGGGTTTGAGGGACATTAAATCTGATTACTGTCCCCTCCCACATGCACACCTGAAAATGGAGTAAACCTGTGAAATAGGAAGATGGCAGAGGAAAAATGAAAAGTTTAGCAAATTTTGCAAGTCTGATGTAAACATCAGTTTAAAATTCTCAAGTTAGCAAAGTTATGAGGCCTGTGCACATGTTACAGCAAACCCTGGCATAAAAAAGTACCAAGTAACGCTACCCCGGTTGCCGTGAAGATGGTCTGTTTGAGCTTGAATGCTACTCATTATTGATGGTTCAAAAGTCTTAAAAGAAAGTTTTTTCTTTGTTGGAGGGATTTTGTCTCAGTTCAGGTCCTACTTGAGCCTTACTTGGTGGCCTATCAGAGTAAGGGTCCTGATGTGTTAGTGGGACAAGCTTATTGAGCCCTTTTCTGCCCACCTTAAGAGGTGGTGTTCAAGGTGTCTGGCCTGAGACTGCCGGCATTTTCTTCAGAGAGACAATCCTGGTTCGTGGTTGGATCTGCTCTCCTCAGAAGGTAGGTCTTCTCCACATGGTGGAAAGGGCTCACCTTTGCTCTGTTCCCACTCCCCGGAGTAGTTCACATTCCTTTAATATTATATCACTGTGCCCTCTTATGGTCTCTTTGTGCTCATTCCTGGAGAGACAGCTGAAGCCACCAAAATGGGTGACAAAATCACTTACGTGAGACATATGTGAAGAGGAAGTGTCCAGGCCTCCAAACACGAGTCCTTTTATGAACACATAACATCTGAACCTCACACGTTCACGTAGCACTTAGAGTCCTTTTGGGTTTCTCAAATCTCTAATTTGAAGGGGTTTTTTGTTTTTGACATATAAAATGGCCTTTATAAAAATCTGCATTTTGGAAACAAATAATGAAGCCAAGTGAATAATTCCACAGACAAACACAATCCCTGGGGTCCTAGTCCTGTTTAGGGAACTGACTAAATCCAGTCACTTTGGGTCAGGCCTTCCTGTTCTCTCTGGAGAGTGAAACTTTTCTTGGTGTTCGTGGGTATGTTGCTAACCAGTGAAAAGATGAGGTTTGAGCTGGGTCTTTTCTTTTCACTTGTTGTGCCATAAAAATATGTTATTGAAGAGGGAGTGAGTTGTCATGACAACTATGACCAGAAGGGTCCGCGTGACCTCCATGGAGCCGGGGAACAAGAGAGGCTGTGGGTGGGCAGCAGAGAGAGGGCCTGAGGGAAAGGTCAGTGGCCTCAGAAACCACCGTCAGCACTCCCCTAGACCTGACAACCCTCTGGGTTAAGTAGCAAAATCGAGTTTCTTTACCTGCCTAATAGAGAATCAGACTGGATCTGGGGGAGACCACTGGCAAGATTCCCATGAGGCCCAGTCTGAAAGAGGCAGCCATTTTGACCCATTTTCCCCCTTATAAACTCAATATTATTAAAAAAAAAAAAAAAACTTGTTCTTTTCAAATTAATTGATCCCTAAGTGAACAATTAGAATTGCATTCCTTTCTCAAAAGTATAAAAACTAGTTTTTCTGTATATGTTTTAAGTTAGCCCCCCTCTGCTTTTCCACCATTGTTGTTCATTAATATTGAATTTAGGCCAGGTCAAAATTCATATGTCACTGTTGCTTAACTTCTGCATTCAAGAAATATTCAGAAGAATGTTAGATGGCTTGGAAAAGTCCTTCTGGAAGTCCTTAATGTCATCCTACCTAATGCTACTTCATTCTCTCAGATATAAAAACATGTTTATTAATCTTGAGACAAAGGCATTTAAAATATTTTATGACACCTATATTTTTTTACTTGTCCTACATCTGTGAGAATGGTACTCTTGTCTCCTTCTTTACCATGTATTTTTTGTTCACTTTTTATTGAGAAATATAATACAGAAAAATTACAGAACAGTTTAATTTATGTTAACAGTGCAGTTTAATGATTTTTTTTCCTTTGAAAGGAAGTAGTGTCT